>JAODAL010077240.1:0-13340 GCA_025379985.1 Phyllomedusa bahiana | reverse complement strand
AGGGAATTACTGCTTTGCTAAAATTTTTTGCCTCAACTAAAATTTTTTAAAACAAACAGTATATAATCAGACAGGACCAATATAACAAATTTCCTGCAACATTTTACATTTTTTATATGCTTAAAATTTCTCTATA
Source organism: Phyllomedusa bahiana (assembly GCA_025379985.1). Classification (NCBI taxonomy): domain Eukaryota; kingdom Metazoa; phylum Chordata; class Amphibia; order Anura; family Hylidae; genus Phyllomedusa; species Phyllomedusa bahiana. Next base: position 13,204 of record JAODAL010077240.1, on the reverse strand, counting down.
TTTTAAGATACCCTCCTGCGCCTCCTTTTATGTGATTATGTTACACAGAAAGGGACTAATTATTTGATCCCTTTTTCATGTCGGAGGGGGGGTTGGGGCCCCCAGGGGGGATTTTGATTTTGGGGGGCCCACCCTCTTTACGAAAATATTACCGGCCTCCCGGGAAAAAAAACCCCCACTTTTACCACAAAATAAGTTGCAAAACAGAACGTATTGTTGGTTAAATAGAAAAGAGAAATATCTGTATCTCACACATTTGTAGTCTAACTATCATAACACAGGCAAAGTGCTCCATCCATACCCCCCTCCACCCCCATAAAATACCCCCCTCCACCCACATACAATATCCCCCTCCACTCACATACAATTGCCCCCACCACCCACATACAAACCCCCCCATTTTTTCCTGGTCCGCACCTCACCACCCCCTAAAATAAACCCCAAGCAAAAAGTAAAAGTGTAATCCTATCAAGGGGTCATTCAGGGAACATGTACGCTGGCTTATACCTCAACACCACCACATAGAGCCCCAAAAACCCACCGGGGTATAACCTACAACACCACCAATAAGACCCATAGGGGCAGACACCACCCAAAGGTTAACCTGCAACACCACCATAAAAACCCCCACATAAGGTCAGACCCCAGCTAAGGAAAAAACCTACAACCCGAAAATGGGGAACCACATAGAGGTCAGCACCACCACAGGTAAACCTAAACCCCGCCTATAAAAGACCACTGAGGTCAGACACCCCAAAGCTCGGTATAAACCTACAACACCGCCCATTAGAACCCACAAGAGGTCAACACCGCTCGGGTATAACTACAAACCCCGCCATTAAGATCACATAGAGGTCAACTCCACTCAGGTATAACCAAAAAACACCACCATATAGAGACCACATAGAGGTAGACCACTCAGGTAAAACCCTAACCACTGCCATATAGAGACCACATAGAGGTCAGACACCACTCGGGAAAAACCTACAACACCAACTAAGAGACCACATGGGGTTTCAGACACCAGCTCGGGTAAACTACAACACCACCAAAAAGGGACCACATAGGGGTCAGACACCGCTTGGGCTCAATCACATTCAGTGAATACAGACTGTCCAATATAGAAGTAAAAAAACCCCCTGAAATCAGGTACCCCCCGGAGACGTCCTTCGAGGGTCGTTCTTTCTTTCATGAGTGTTCTTTTTCCCCCTTTTCCCTGCATCCGTTCCACACCCCATGATGACTTGTCCCCGGCCAAAACTCATCCCTGCAGAAATTACACCAAAATCTTAGAACCCCAATTTTCCAGCTCTCTTTCCTATTCCCCCCTCTGTACAAACTTCCCGGGGGTGGGGAAGGGGGGTACCAAAGCCATAACTTAGAGGCCGTACCCAAGGGGTTGGAGGGTGGGGAAAGGACAAAACCCCGGGAAAATAATCCAAAAATATGGGCTCTCCCTCTAAAATTATATTCCAGGAGGTAGTCAAGACTCTAGGTAGGTAGGAAAAATAGGCAAGGGCCCCCGTCTGTAGGTAGGTGTTTTCTAGTTTGGTAAGTGTAGGGAAGTTGGGTCCCCTTTTTAAAAAAAAAAAGGTCAAAACAGTTAGGGACCCCCCCTTTTGGGATATACGCAGTTAGGGCTTCCCCAAAAAGTTTCGGCATTAGGGGCTCCTTTTGGGAGTTTGGGCATCCCCCCCCCCCTTTAAACTACTGTGTAGGTAGTCGGGCCCCTTTACTTTGGTACCGGGCACCCTTTGAGCAGGGGCCCCCGTAGGTATCAAGGCGTCCCCTTTACTATCAGGGGGGCCCCTTTTGAGTCAGGGGCCCCCTTTTTAGTCGGGCCCCTTTTGCAGCCAGGGCCCCCTTTTGTCCAGGGGCCCCCCCTTTTGCCAGGCCCCCCCCCCTTGTAGCCAGGGGCCCCCCCTTGTACCGGGCCCCCCCCCCCCTTTATCAGGGGCCCCCGTAGGCAGCCAGGGCCCTCGGGAGGCAGCCAGGGCCCCCTAGTAGCCCGAGCCCCCCCCCCCTTGTACCAAAGCCCCCCTTGTAGCCAGGGACCCTCCTTTTTGCCAGGGGCCCCCCTGTAGTCAGGGACCCCTTGTAGCCAGGGGCCCCCCCCTTTTCAAGCCCCCCCTTGTAGCCAGGGACCCCGTAGCAGGCCCACCCTTTAAGCCAGGAACCCCTTGTGTCAGAGCCCCCCCTTTAGTCAGGGACCCCCTTTTGGCCAGGGACCCCCTGTAGCCAGGGACCCCCCTGTAGCCAGGGGGCCCCCTTTTTCCAGGACCCCTGAGTCCCGAGGCCCCCCCTTTTACCAGGAACCCCCTGAGTCAGGAAACCCCCCTTCAATCAGAGCCCCCCCCCCCTTGTAGCCAGGGACCCCCCTGTAGTCAGGGCCCACCCTTGTACCAGGGACCCCCTGAGTCAGGGACGCCCTTTTTGCCAGGGCCCCCCCCCCTTTTAGCCGGGACCCCCCTTGTACCAGGGACCCCCTGTTCAGAGCCCCGCCTTGTACCCGGGACCCCTTGAGCTAGGGCCCCCCCCCTTTTACCGGGGCCCCCCGTACCAAGGACCCCCTTGTAGCCAAGGCCCCCTTATCAGGCCCCCCCCCTTTGCCTGGGGCCCCCCCTTTTAGCCCCGGCCCCCTGTGTCAGACCCCCCCCCTTTTAGCCGGGACCCCCTTGTAGCTAGGGGCCCCCCCTTTTAGCCAGGGGGCCCCCCGATCAGGGACCCCTTGTAACCAGGGTCCCCCCTTGTGCCAGGGGCCCCCCTGTAGTCAGGGGCCCCTTTGAGCCAGGGCCCCCCTTTATCAGAGCCCCCCCTTGTAGCCAAGGCCCCCCCCCTTGTAGCCAGGAACCCCCTTATCAGGGGCCCCCCTTTTAGCCAGGGCCCCCCCCTTGTACCAGAGACCCCTTTATCAGAGCCCCCCCCTTTTAGCCAGGGCCCCCCTTGTACATGGCCCCCCTTTTAGTAGGGACCCTTTTTAGCCAGGGGCCCCCTGTATCAGGGACCCCTTTTTCGGGGGGCCCCCCTTTTAGCCAAGGACCCCCTTGTAGCCAAAGGACCCCTGTAGTCTGAGTCCCCCCTTGTAGCCGGAAACCCCCCCTGTGTAGGGCCCCCCCCTTTTAGGGGACCCCGGAGTCAAAGGGCCCCCCCCCCGTAGCCAGGGGCCCCCTTTATTCAAGCCCCCCTTGTAGCCAGGGGCCCGCTGTATTTGAGCCCCCCCCCTTGTAGCCAGGACCCCCTGTATCAGGCCCCCCCTTTGTACCAGGACCCCCCTGTAACCAGGGACCCCCTGTAGTCCCAAACCCCCCCCGTAGTCAGGGACCCACTGAGTCGGGTCCCCCCTTGTAGCCAGGGACCCCCTGATTATAAAAACAAAACAAAAAACAACAATCGCCACTTACCGGCTCGGCTTCCAAATCCTGCAGGTCCGGCCGCTCCGACTGCCCCCGGCTTTCCCTACGCCGGCCCCGCAAGGCGGCCCCGGGGAAGTGACGTCCCCGCGCCGCTAGCAGCTTTGGGCCGCGCCTGAGGCTGAAGGGGGAGCCAGCACTAGTTGCGCTGTGCCCCGACACCGCCAGCCCCGGGATGGGGCATCAGTCCCCCAAATCCCGGGGCGGTCTCTTGGGCACTCGGGACGCGTCCCGGGCACTCAGGACCGGGTCGCGACGGGCCCCGGGACGCGGCACTGCCCCCGGGGCCCCCAGCGGCTCGGGGGGGCCCACCGGGGGATTCCCCAGGCCCCCGGCGGCCCAGTCCGAGCCTGCCCTTGTTGATTGTGTAAGTTTTCCCACTGACAAAGACATGAACAGTCTATAATTTTAAGGGTAAGTTAATTTTAACATTGAGAGTAGAATATCCTGAATAAAAAATCCCCAAAAAATCACATTGTATAAATTTATAATCAATTTACATTCAATCTTTGCTGAGGAGAAATAAGTATTTGATCCCCTATACACAACCAATAATAGTTCTGGCTCTCCTACAGACCATGTAGATGCTTCCAAAAATCAACTCGTTACCAGCATTAAAATACAGCTGTCCTAAATAGCATCACCATTATAAAAACTCCCCTGTCCACAGACTCCAATTAATCAGTCAAACTCTAACCTCACAACATGGGGCAAGACCAAAGATCTTTTCTAAGGATGTCAGGGACAAATCATAGACCTGCACAAATGCCTGGAATGGGGCTAGCAAAAAACATCAAATTAAGAATGTTGGGTGTGATAAGGAGACAACTGTTGGTGCAATAGTAAGTAAAACGGAACAAATACAAAATTTAGTGTCAATCAACATCGATCTGGTGCACCAAAGAAATCACACCTCCATGCTGTGGGATCCTTGTATTAATTAGAAAGGTGAAGTACACCCTAAAACTACTTCGGGGAAGGGGGGAAGGAAATGTTAAATGAATCAAAGGCCAGGCTGGGAAAAAACCACAGTTTTCACCAAGAAAACCATTGGTAACTTCATTATGCCTTAATGATAAAAAATCCTTCATGTGCCAGCATTCCCCCTGCTCAAGAAGGCACAATGTGCAGCCTGTCTGATGTTTGGCACAGAACACCTGTGTATGAACTGAGAGTGATTTGGAGAAGGTGCTGTGCTTCAAGAGACAAATTGTTTAGCTCTTTGCATTAACCACAACTCACTGTGTATGGTGAAGAGAAAATCTTGCCCTATGACCAAAGAACAACCGTCCCCACTGTCCAAGCAAAAAGGGTTGAAACCATATGTTTTTGCTGGTTGTTTCTCTGATATGGCACAGGGAAAGCTTCACAGCATCAAAGGTAGAATGTATGGAGCCATGTACCGTAAAATTCAAGTAACAACCTCATCTCCCTCTTGCCAAAGGACATTAAGAAATAGTGTTGTGGCTGTGTCTTTTCAGCAAGAACAATGACCCAACACATCAGCCAAGGCAACACAGGAGTGGCTCGAAAAGAACACATTACAGGCCATGGAGTGGGCCAAGCCCAAGTCCTCCAGACCTTAATCCCATAGAAAACTTAGAGGGAGTTGAAGCTCCAGTTTGTCAAGTGACAGCCTCAACATCTTGAATGATTAAGCAGATGATCTGCCAAGAGGAGTGGACCAAAATTCCTCCTACATGTGCGCAAAGACCGTCAACATCCATTAAAAAACATCTGACGGCTGTGCTTGCACACAAGGGATTTACCACCAAGTATTAAGTCTATTTTTTTAACCAAGGGTATCAAATACCTATTTCTCCTCAGCAAAATGCAAATACAATTGTAAGGTGGATGTCTTGTCTCATATGTCACAATGTGAACAGCAAGTTGAGAAATGGTTGAAATCCCCAATTCAAATTGACCCCACCAAATGTATTGAATGATTGAGGAAAAAAATTCAAAAACAAAAGCACACACCTATGAAAATATTTAGCTATTAAGCTACGTATCTTAAAGATCATCAAGCTGTGCAATCATATAGATAGTCATAGAGCTGTAAATAACTATCATAACCCAAACAACACCTACGCCTATTATGTCCTTCTAAGCCACTTTAAATAACGTAGACTATGAGCGGAGAAACAAGCCTTCAAAAGTCCATTTTTTAGCTAGCGCAACCGGATGGTGGCAATTACCCTTTATACAGCATCATTTTCTGTTCTCGGTATATCGGATAATAGATTATCATGCTGTATTGCCGTATTCAGGATGAAGAAAGTACGTATCATCGTACCGCTTGGATCCACGACCTGGCCATCGCGGGACTTCCTCTGCGTGCGCTGTTCTCTTCCTGTGCGAATTGCTACTTGGATTTCCCTATTTCTCTGAACTCAAACTTAGTTATTGTATGCTTGAGCATGATCCTGGTTTTCACTAAACATGCTTGATGCCAGTGTTTTATCATGACGTCCCATGAGTAATGACCGCGGTGTATCCCGTCAGTGGCCGATTTTGAGACAAAAATTCATAGGTACCCGTTACAAAGTAATGAGAATACTGTGGCAATCATTTGGGTGTTGAGTCTGACCTTTGACTGGTTTAGTGTTTATGTTATTTTAACAGGGATCTTTATAACCCAGATCTGAATGGGTGTTCATTTACACCTTGGTATAACACCCTGAGTTTACTTTTCAGGTAATCTCAGATTGTCCCATCCTCGTACAGGTTTAATTATAATGTTTCGAAGATCACCTTTTTCTTAATCAATCTCCATCAGCTTATGCTTGTATTTTCTTCAAACTTAGAAAAATTAAGAGACCCCAGAGAGATCTCAGAGGCCCTAAAACAGGATCAACACGCTTGCTGTTTATATTGTGCTTCCATAATCTGCAGTAATTCCATATTACATCTGGCCACTAACAGACCCATGTATAATACTCATGGACTTTCATTTTAAGTACAGTGAAATTCAAATTAATATCTACCTGGCTTGTCTTAATAGTTGCATCAATCCAATCATCTTAGTTTTTATGGGTCAAGACATTAAACAATATTCTTAGATCCATCCCCATCCGGCTTGAAAGTACTATAATTGAACATCGCCTAAAACCAATGTAAAGAACAGCAGGACTCGGAATCTACTCGTATTACAGGAGTTTAATATTCAAGTTTCTCTAATTAACATGGAATCCTCTTAAAGGAATTTTCAAGATTTAAAAGGTTTTATCATCAGCTGACATTTCCTTTGATCCAAAAAACCTGTTATAGCCCATATCCGACAGATGTATGAACTATCACACGTCAAAATCTATCTATCTATCTATCTATCTATCAAATCTATTCAATCAAACCTAACAAACCTATTGATGCTTATCTTATCTCTCTATTCTATAATGTTGTGTGGGCTTTACAATTGTGCTTCTAATAAAAATTAAGGTGGAAGCTTTTTAAAATATTTATGACATGTATTTAAATTATTTTAAGCTGTGTATTCATGACTTACATAAATAAATAAATAAGAACAGTTAATTCATTCTGTGATAATTGGTAGAATACCTTTATGATAAGTGCTGGATGGGCCAATGAAGATTTTTATAGAATGTGTAAAGTTCCTGGATATAGCGAAAAGGTCTTCTGCAACTTCACATGACCAAAGTAAGAGATTCTTGTGGACATTCAAGAAAGTGGTAAAGAGAGAGTGAATAAAATATGTCTATTTATCTATCCATTTTTCTCTCATACCTATCCACCTATTTATCTATCCATCTTACCTTCTCTCTTATATCTATCAATCTATTGATCTATCTGTCTATCAGGGCTTAGTGTTAAATTCCATGTTAAACATTAGTTCATAAGATTTGTGTATATATTTTTTTTGGTTTTAGACCCATTAAAGTTTGACCATTGTTCAGGATGCAATTTACAACCATCTCACGATCTCAATATCTAGTCTTACTTCTCTGTATAAAGTCCATTGTACTGACAATTAGTTAAAGCAGAAAATACTATGAAGCAGGTGGAGACAATCCAAGGTAGAATGTCTCTATCCCTTCCCTCTTCTTTACCCTAACCCGCCAAACTACCCAATAAGAATAAGTGTATACCTTTTATAATGTACTGAGTTCCATTAGCCTTTTTATGCTATTTTTTGACATCCAAGGGTCACATGTATGAAAAACTGTCTATGGTCCTAAAAATTCACTTTTGGGCCCATAGCAATATAAGTTTTGCATTAAATTAATACATAACTACATGTTTAAAATCTTATAGTTATGGTGCAAACAAAGTAAATACAATAGCGGATGAAATATGACATATATTAACACATTTTCCAGTATCTATATTGCCTTAATGAAAAGCAAAAACCAATCATCTGTAGATTAGTGTAGACAGAACATCATGGCCCATTTAGTTCATATAGGTCATAGTGGACTTTTTCAATAGGGTTTGCTGTTGCATTTTCCCATTGTAATATAAAAGATTCATTATCCATCAAGCAACAATTATATACAAATCTAATAGTTATGTTGTAATTTAATCCTTTCAATTTGAATCTCTTTTACTATACATTATCTATGATAAAATTTATGATTTTATCTAAAATGTGTTCTTTAATTTAGAACACCAAATCCACTTACACGTTTAAAAAGAAGACAACTTTGTCTTCTGTTTGCAATATTTTTTTTCAAAGTTTTTATACTTTTTCTATTGAGATATTTGTTTTTTCTAAAAGTTAAGTAAATTCTAACTAAACTATTTATCTCATAATGTTTGATAATAGTTAAGTTGATAATGAGCAATAAATCACTTTACAGCTGTAGTGAGGAATTTCTGTAGTTGATTGCATTAAGCAAAAGTGTAAAATTAAAAGGATGACAATGGGTTATTTGTAAGATTTCAGGCTGATGTAATTGAGATGCATCTTTCCAACTAAAACAAGTGAATACATTAAGTGAACCCATATCCCAGAAATTACAATTGACTTTCTTCTTACATCAGAAATTTCACTTTGGCTACACTAATGGATAAGGTGTCCATGTCCAAGGCCAATGCAGTTTAGTCCCAATAAGTTGCTAAACACAACAAATGGACGAGGAAATCAAATTTATGCATTCTTTTTCCATGCATAAATTTGCATCAATTTTGGTATTGTTTTCATTAATTCTATCTAACAGGTCTAACCTCAACTAAGTCTCTTTTCTGGTCACTAATTTTTGAGAAAAATTGCAAAATACCTGTTTTAACACTCTACATTAAACAATCCATTTTTCTTACCTTAGGAAAAATTGTCAAATTGCCATTATACTTTGCAACTTGACTTTACTGCATTTTTATTCTTCTTCTTTCTATTGGTATTTTTTATTTTTATTACTAAATAATAGTAATGTTTTCCAAAGAGCTTGCATGTACAGTGAATTATATTATCAGCTTAAGAAGAATATAAAGAGACTACAGCATCTTTCCAAAGGTGTCATTATTTGTAAATAGGGCACAAAAGTATCCAGACACAAGTTTATATTCCCACAGGAGCAGCGGCTCCTGAATCATGCAAATCCATGTTTTATAACCACTCCAGCTTCTAAGGATATTCAAGGTAGGCTCTATGTTAAAATAAGAAAATGTTACTCCTTTTGTGTAATGAAGTTTACTGTTGTTTCATGACATCAAGTGAAGTGAACCTGCTGTTTTCTAACACCAATTGCAATTATTCTACATGCATTTATTTTATGTACTGTATATAATAATCAAATTCTGAGTAGTATGACTGCCACTTGTTTCTAGTTGTAAGTTTAAACTAAGCAGCACTCAGTTTGCTTTCAATCTTTAAAGGGAATGTGTCATCAAAAATGATTTATTGTTTAACTCATGATTTTATGTCAAACACATTTTTAAGAATTTTTGGTTATTTTTTTTTAATTTTCCATATCACTTTCAATATTTTTTAGTAATTCTTAAGTCCTGCAGTTTTCACTTTGGACACTAAGCCTAACAATAGTTTGACACTTCCTGTTCTGTACAGAAAGATTCTCAGTTGTCTGCTCATTATCAGCACAAAGAGGGTCAAACTGAAAAGAGACACCAGTGTGAATAGAAAACACAGGATCCACAAGTCACAAGAGGAGATAGTCACAATTCACCCTTTCACCTTCCTGCACAGTGACTTCTTCCCAGGTCACAGAACATGCCTAGAAAACTCTCCTATAGAAGTCAATGAGACTGAGTCAGTCTTATGTCTCCTATGTGCATGAAGCTACTGTAAAGAATCTCTCTTACTGCTGTTAAATCAGTGTAAACAAGGCCTAGTAGCCGAAGTGAAAGCTGCAAGACTTAAGAATTATTAAAAAATATTGAAAGTGATATGGAAAATTAAAAAAAAATAACCAATCCAAAATTCCTAAAAAATGTGTTTCACATAAAAATGGGACTTAATGACTCATTTTTGATGACACATTCCCTTTAAGTATACAATTCATAAACTTAATGTCTTTTATGATACCCAAACCATTCAACATTGTGTTGCATTGAAAAGGTTTTCCATGAGTTGTTGTATTTGGGACAACACAAAGTCTCCAACAAACTTACACATTCAAAACATTCACTTGCCCTCCTACCACATGAATTTTGGCAGAAAGAGCAGAAAAGAATGTCTCTATCTCTTCCCTCTTCTTTACCCTAACCCAAACTCCAATAAGAAAAGTGTATTCCTTTTATGTGTACTGAGTTCCATTAGCCTGTTATGCTATTTTTTGACACCAAGGGCCACATGTATGAAAACTGTTTAGGTCTAAAATTCACTTTGTGGCCCATAGCAACCAAACAGAGCCCATAGCAACCAATCATATTTCCCTTTCCATTTCATATAGTGTTCTGGAAGAATGAAAAGGGGCTCTCTGGTTACAATGAGCAACAAAGTGAATTTGAGACCTAGACAGATTTCATACATGTGGCACGCTATTTTAAAGTACTGTTTCTAACTTCATTTTACTCACTGTTTACAATTCTTAAAGGGTTATACCACTATAGAAAGAGAAAGCAAATGCTTAAGACCTGTATCTCTCCATAGCAACCATTTCACTTTTTGTGCTGTTTATATCTGTAGAGAAATCACCAAACATAAAATAACCTTCATTTTTTTCTATTGTTTTAGGTTTACGGTCCGAATGGATATCACTGAGCTAAACTTGACCTTATTTAATGAAAGTCAAATTGTTGATGACCTGTAGGTTTCTATTCCTTATTCTTGTATATTGTAGTTTACTCTCTTTTATTTACAATTTGCATAATTTCTGATTTTAATTTAGTTTTACTATTGAGAAAATCGGGTTAAACTCTGCCCACAATGAAGCTTTCAACCCTGACTCAAATTTAATCATAAAAATGGCATTGCATATAGCACAATTTATCACATCAAATTGGTGGTGCAACTCATCATATGTCCATGGATATTGTGTAATGTTTTATTCCTCCTTTTTGGGTAACTTTTTAATTTAAAAAGACAGTTTAAGATGTATGATTGCTGTCTGATTTAATACATGTTGATTTGTGGTTGACAATATGGCAGCACAGAATTCTAGCCTTGTGTGCCATGCTGCTGTTGATGGGTAGTCAATAGGGGATACCTTGGGGAGTCCTGTAGCTGTAGGTGCTTGGTGGATGTGTGACCATTAGGTAGACAAGTCCTTATGCACACATAAAATGTTGAGTTCCCTACCATGAGAATTTGTTGTGTGATGCTGTGTGCTTGACCTGTGCAAGAAGCAACCACAGTAAGAAAAGTAAAGAGTGAGCCCAATGTGGAGCCGACAGAGTGAATGCATAAGACCTGTACCTCTCCATGAGAACCACCAAGCTTGATGTATTTGATGGGCAACACTAGACCCCTCCCTTTAACAACTGGTTAGATACAGGATAATAACTTTTTCTTTTCGTTCTATTTTTTAGGGGTTCAGGCTTAACGGATATTGACCTTAATTTGACCTTATCTCATGGAAGTGAAGGTGCTGTTGGTCCATAGGTTAATTCCTCATTCTAATATACTGTACTTTAATCTTATTTATCTAATAATTTCATAAATTCTACCTTTTTACGTTGAGAAAATTAGGTTAGACTCTGTTCACATCGGAGCCTCCATCCTTAATCAAATCAAATCTGATAATAAAAATGTCACTACATGTCTTACAATCTATGGCATCAAATTGGTGGAAACCAAGTCCATTAGAATTGTGAAATGCCTCATTTCTCCTGCGGGGGTGCTGCAGGGAAATTCATTTATGGTATTTAAAATACAAACTGCTTATTATGGACGATTGTTGTCTGATTTATTCACAAAGTAAAGACAATATTTTTCAATATATCAGAATAGCAAGCAATCAAGCGATTGTTGTCTGATTACATAAATGTTTGCTTCAAACTGAAATTGTAACAAATATGTATGTAATCAGACAACGACCACACATAACAAGCTGTTCTACAACATTTTAACATACTTTGTGTGTTTTAATTTATTGCAAAAGGATATTGTGGGGAAAATGTTGAAAAAAACAAAAATAAAATAAAAACATTTCCTAGAAATATACTTTTAAAAGAAAAGAAAAATCTAAATACCGGAAAAATAGGAATTTCTGAGGAAATAACTAGTCTTCCGATTGTGATACAATATCATGATCAAAGCAATATTTTCAAAAGAATTATAAAAAAAACATTGGAATCTTCTGAAACAGGATAAAATGATGGGGGAATATTTACCAGATGTTCCCAAAGTAGTTTTTAAAAGAGCTCGTAACTTGGGAAACATGTTAGCCCCCACTATACATTCTAATAAGTTTGGGAATGGCAGAGTGAATAAAGTACATAAAGGATTTTTTCCATGCGGAAAATGTTACGGTTGTAAAAACTGTAATATGAGTAGTAAAAACAAAATGGTATAATTCTGCAATGGTAATGGAAAGGTTTGAAATAAAACACCTTCATAACCTGTCAATCAAAAGGCATAATATATGCTATAAAAGTGCCCATGCGGAAAAATATATGTGGGCAGAACTAAACGATCATTAGCCACCCCATTTAGGGAGCATGTATACAATATAAGAAGATGGCTATCTGGGACACCCATTATCAAAACACTTTAAAGTTCTACATCAAAGTTCATTAGTAATACTGTCTTTTTTGGCATCGAGAGTGTGAAACTGGACTGGCGAAAGGGTGATCTAATAAGTAAGATGTCCGAGCAGAAACAAAGTGGATTTTCAATTTGAATTCACAAATACCAAATGGTTTGAATTTGATATTGAACTATTTGCGTTTAAGGTTGTTCGTTTTTAAAAAAAAAATCTGAGAATTTTTCTTTCTTTTCTCTCTCCCCTCTTTTCCTTTTTTCCTTGGGATTTTAAATGGGACAGCATTCCAGTGATTGTTTTAATCCTTTGCACATTAATGTGCATATTGTTGTTTTTCATTGCAGCATTATTTATTGTATTTATTATTTTGTTTTATGAGGTAGAATATATTAAAGGTTAGGGAAATGTATTCTTGATTGTCTTTTAAGTAAATCATCTGTAACAAAAAAGGGTGTGGAACAGATATAAGGCCCAGACTAAGCCAGGCATTATACCCTGATGAAGGAGATCGTTTTTTCTCTGAAACGCGTAAGTCTTGTATGCCTGCTCGGCTTTCGTTAGCTACAGCCTTAGTGACGTCACTCTAGTCTGTTAGCCTGTATGTGTGGATACCCGCATGCTGCCGGCGGACGTTTTTTAGCGGTGAAACACCACACTGTTTTGTTTTTTTTTTTT
>JAODAL010077239.1:0-13341 GCA_025379985.1 Phyllomedusa bahiana | reverse complement strand
CAGAGCAGCCCCAACCCCGGTGGGGACGGGGCCCCGTGAGACCCGCAGCACGGACGCGCCTTCGACCCAACAGGGGTCGCGGGCGTCCTGACAATAAACTGTCACACCCTTACTGAATAAAACCATTACACTTTGGTGCATATAAAGATTACATTTCGGGCACTTTTAGTGACTCCAGGTGACGTTTCCCCATAATCGTTGTTTTCCCTTTTTTTTTCCCACCGGGTTCACCCCTACACTGATTTTCCTCCCAAAACACTCCCCCTCAGATTTAGCCCAAAATTTTTCTCAGAATCCTCCTTTTCCAGAAATCCTTATTTATAGGATATAAGTCCCCAATTTGGTAGGGTTTAAAAGGTCCCCACAGGCAATACAGTCCCCACAGAGTATACAGCTCCCCAACATAACAGAAAATAGCTCCCCACCCCGAACAGACGATAGCTTCCACAGCAGATACGACGATACTCTTTCCACCACCATATACAACAGATACTCTTCCCCCCCACCCAGTATACAACAGAAGTTTTTCCCACCACCATTACAGCGAATAGCTCTCCCCACCAGCTGTTACAGTAATAGCTCCCCCCAAAACCAGTATACAGATACCCTTTTACCGCCGATACAGACAGACTCCCCACCGCCATTTTACAGACAGATGCCCCCCACCAGCCGTATACAGCAATACTCTTCCCACCAGCCAATACGATAATACTCTCCCCACCCCAGTATAAGAAATAGCTTCCCCACCCCCAGTATACAACAATAGCTCTCCACCCCCTTTTACAGACAGTGCTTTCCCCCACAGCAGTATACGACAAAAACTCTTCCCACCAGCCGGGTAAAACATATAGCTCACCCCCCCCAGGGGGGGAATACAGAAGTTTTTACCCACCATTTAAAAGAATTTTAAGTAGTAATAAGATAGATATTAAAAAGCCAGTGGGACAAAATGCCTTTCCCACCACCAAACAATCTCTTCCCACCCCGGTAAATACTCTCCCCACCACCAGTATACAGATACTCCCCACCACCATAAACCCACTCCCCCCCCCACCATTATAGCCACTCCCCCCACCCCCCCATATATACTTAACTCCCCCCACCATGCCATATATCCAGCATTCTCCCCACCACCCATATATACCACCCCTTTCCACCATTCCTGTATATAACCGCCGGGGCCCCCACCCATTATAACCACCTACCCACCGCCAGTAATACCGCACAAATGCCCCCATGCCGTTATACCACCCTACCCCACCATCCGTATATAGCCCCCAATCCCAACATGCCTTATAAGCCACCTATCCCCAAATTTGTTAAATAGCCCCCCTATCCCACCATCCCAGTAAAAAAGGGTCGCCCTTGTCCACATGCGTAATACCCCCAGCCCCCATGCCTGTATTATCACCCTATCCCCACCATTACATATAAAACCACCCATGCCACCGCAGATAAAGCCACCCCATGCCCCTCGTATATACCACCCTATCCCCACCATCCCTGTATATACCACCCTATGCCAAAAAAACCTTTTTTACCCAGCCCTATGCCCACCTTTCCTGTATATCCAGCCCTAATGCCCCCCCCCCATCCCTGTAATAGCCAGCTATGCCACCATCCTTTATATACCACCCTATGCCCCCAGCCTATATGCCACCCCTATCCCACCACCCTGTATATAGCCAGCCCATGCCCACCATCCTTATAACCACCCTATGCCCACCATGTCTGTAATATCCAGCCCTACCCCACCATCCTGTATAACCGCCCTATGCCCCCCATGCTGTATTTCCAGCCCCCCTTTTTAATATGCCCTCCCACCATGCCTGTATAAGCCACCCCTATCCCCACCATGCCATATATATCCACCCTATCCCCACCCCCATTTATTAGCCACCCTATCCCACCATGCGTATATACCCAGCCCTTTGCCCACCTCCCATAATACCCAGCACTAGCCCACCATGCCTGTATAAGCCACCCAAATGCCCACCTGCCTGTATATAGCCAGCTCAATCCCCCCCGGTAAAGCCACCCTATGCCCACCATGCTTATATAGCCAGCCCATCCCACCATGCCAGTTTAGCCACCCTAGCCCACCATCCCTGTATAAGCCGCCCAGCCCCCCATTCTGTTTTAACCGCCCATCCCACCCCCTATATCCAGCCCTATCCTCCACCCTGTAAACCAGCCTTAGCCCACCACCTGTATAACCACCCTAGCCCACCCCATGTTTTCCCACCCTATGCCACCACCTTATATACCAGCCCTATCCCACCATCCCTGTAATGCCACCCTATCCCACCATGCCATATATACCCAGCACTATGCCCACCAATGCCTGTAATACCACCCCTATCCCACCTGCCTTATTACCGCTCAATCCCACCATCCTGTAAAAAGCCCCCTACCCCCACCATGTCTTTTTAATAGCCACCCTATGCCCCATCCCAGTAAACCAGCCCTATCCCCAACCAGCCTGTATATCCCACCCCTATCCCCCATGTTTATATATCCACCCTTGCCCACCACCCCGTAATAGCCACCCCTATGCCCCAAGCTGTTTTAAAGCCACCCTATGCCCCCCATGCCAGATATATCCAGCCCTATGCCCCCCAGCCAGTATATACCACCCTAGCCCACCATGCCTGTATATACCACCCTAGCCACCATGCCTTATATCCCAGCCCTTTGCCCCCATGCCATATATAGCCGCACTATCCCCACCTCCCTGATTCCCCACCCTATGCCCACCATCCCGTATAAGCCACTCAAGCCCCCCTCCCCTGTATATACCACCCTTGCCCCCATGTCTGAAATAAGCCAGCCCTATGCCCCGCCAAAATTTAGCCACCCTACCCCCCATCCCTGTAAAAACCCAGCCCTATGCCCCATGTCTGTTATAGACAACAAATAAAAATAAACACTATTACTCCCCCTTACCTCTGCCCCGCGCGCGCTCCTCTTCTGTCCTTTCTCTCCTCACGGGGGGAACGCTCCTCTTCACTCCTCGGGCTCACAGCCTATTACGGGGGGGCCCCAAGGACAGGCAGCGTTCAAAGATTTAACTACATCGCGTCGTCCCCACTGACGCACGGGGCCCCGCGCACCCTCTGGGTGAGGTCCGCGGGGGCCCCGACTCGCGCTGTGTAGAGGTTTGGCTGCCGGAGGCCCCAGATCCGACTTTGTGCCGGGGCCCGCCGACCCCTTGCAGGGCGTCTGGGTCACAGTGCAGGAAGGCAGCGAGGGCCACCCTGGTAGCGTGCTGGGAAAGGAGGGCCCCAGCGGCCACTTCTGGCACGGGGCCCCATAGGTTCGCCCCCCGCTGGCTATAGCAACAAAAAAAAACTTGGGGTATCTCTAATGTGGCAGCCACACAGAGAACATTTTAAAAAATAAATAGCGCCCATTACAAATGTGATTTAAATGCAGATTTTTGTCTGAAATGTCATAAGTATCACTCTAAGCTAGATTCCTAAGTCAGTTACGATCTGTAAAACAATTATTATATCCTTTGCCACTGAATTTTCTCACACCTCCCCGCCTCTTTCCCTCACCTCCACTCCCCATTATGTTTGTGTTATTTGCTGAAATACATTTACACATAGACATTTTTACTTAGACAAAGCTATACGGATAAGAAGAGCATACTGGTATCACATGTCCATGTAAGAATCCTTGTCAAACACATTTTAAAGGTCTAGTTAGTTTGGTTATTTATCATGATTACCAACTACAGAAAATGCTCATCTATTTCCTGATCATTTCAGGCAGAAACCAAAAGAGCCATATCTTCTGATCAGGGCCGTCTTAACAGCATTATGGGCCCCTGGGCAGAGCTGTGCACTGTGTCCCCCAACCACTCACAGGAATAAATATATACATTATCGATAAACTTATAGCCTACAGCGCCGTCATTTAGAGACCACAGAGTGGTCAGACAGCAGCTCCTTTCACCATCACATGGCAGTGACTACAATGATCCAACACAGAAGAGAAGTAACCCCTGACATCCAGAGACTCACAGGAGATGTCTGTAGGTAGATAAAAAGATCCATGTAGATAGGTAGGTATATATGCCCCCTGTAGATAGTTATACGACCCCTGAAGATAGGTATATATGCCCCCTTGTAGGCATGTATACAATCCCCTATAGGTAGGTAAGTAGTTAAATATTCCCCTCTATGTAAAGAGGGGCATATTTAAAGTGCTGCGGAATGTATTGGCGCTATATAAATAAAGGTTATTATTATTATAGGTAGGTATAAATGCCCCTTGTATACAGCCCCCTGTAGGTAGATAGAAAGGCCCCTGTATAAACAACCCACTATAGGGAGGTACACAGCCCTCTGTATATATAGCCTCCTGTAGGTAGGTAAACAGCCTTCTGTATATATAGTCCCATGTAGGTAGGTGTGCAGTCCCCTGTATAAATTACATAACCCCCTGTATACATAGCCCCCTGTAATACAGTCCCCTGTAGACATAGCCCCCAGTAGACATTGCCCCCTGTAGACATAGCCCTCTGTAATACAGCCCTTTGTAATTCAGCCCCCTGTACAGTGGTGGCCAAAAGTATTGGCACCCCTGCAATTCTGTCAGATAATACTCAGTTTCTTCCTGAAAATGATTGCAATCACAAATTCTTTGGTATTAATATATTCATTTATTTTGCTTGCAATGAAAAAACACAAAACAGAATGAAACAAAAATCAAATCATTGATCATTTCACACAAAATTCCACAAATGGGCCGGACAAAAGTATTGGCACCCTCAGCCTAATACTTGGTAGCACAACCTTTAGCCAAAATACCTGCGAACAACCGCTTCCGGTAACCATCAATGAGTTTCTTACAATGCTCTGCTGGAATTTTAGACCATTCTTCTTTGGCTCCAGGTCCCTGAGATATGAAGGGAGCCTTCTCCAAACTGCCATTTTGAGATCTCTCCACAGGTGTTCTATGGGATTCAGGTCTGGACTCATTGCTGGCCACTTTAGAAGTCTCCAGTGCTTTCTCTCAAACCATTTTCTAGTGCTTTTTGAAGTGTGTTTTGGGTCATTGTCCTGCGGGAAGGCCCATGACCTCTGAGGGAGCCAATACTTTTGACCACCACTGTATATATATAGCCCCCAGTAAACGTAGCCCCTTGTAATACATAGGCCCTTGTAATACAGCCCCTGTAACATGGCTCCCTGTCTATATAGCCCCCTGTATATATAGCCTCCTGTAATATGACCTCCTGTAATATAGCCCCCCTGTCAAGATATAGCAACCTGTATATATGGCCCCATGTAATATACCCTCCTGCATATATTGCCCCTTTTAATATGACCCCCTGTAATATGACCCCCTGTAATATAGCCCTCAGTAATATGGCCCCCTGTTTAAATAGCCCCTGTAATATGGCTCCCTCTAATATGGCCCCCTGTATATATAGCCCCATGTAATATGGCCCTCTGTATTTATAGCCCCCTGTAATATGGCCCTCTATATATATATAGCCCCCTGTAAGATGGCCTCCTGTATATATAGCCTTCTGTAATATGGCCCCTTGTATATATAGCCCCCTGTAATATGGCCGTCTGTATATATATATAGCCCTCTGAATATATGGCCGTCTGTATATATGGCCCCCTGTAATATAGCCCCCTGTATATATGGACCCCTATAAATATGACCCCCTGTATTATAGCCCCCTGTATATATTGCCCCCTGTAGGACCCTCTGATTTAGAAAATTTATTTAAACGCTATTCACCTCTCTGTGGCCCCTACTGAGGAGCAGGCGACCCGGGAGCTAGTTTGTTTGTTTTTTTTTAAATTGCTAAAACATTAAAAAAACAATATAAATTGGGTATCGCCACAATCGTATCATCCAGCACAGTAAAACTAACATGTCACGTGTACGGCACGGAAAGCTCTGTAAAAAATAAAAACCACCACCAGGATTACTGTATTTCCTTCACACTGCCTTGGGTCTGCTCTGTCGGTCCCCAAGACGGATCTAACAATTAGTAGTGAATTTATCACTGCTAGTTGTGCTGAACACGGAGCAACGTTCACATGAGAGAACACAGCTGCGTGTTTCAAAAGCGCAGCTGAGCTCCGTCTTGAAAAGAATTGACATGCAATTCTTTTCAAGACTGCTCCTGCTCCTCAGTAGGGGCCGCAGAGAGGTGAATATCGTTTAAATTAATTTTCTAAATCAGAGGGTCCTACAGGGGGCAATACATACAGGGGGCTATAATACAAGGGGTCATATTTATAGGGGTCCATATATAATTGACATGCAATTCTTATCAAGACGGAGCGCAGCTGCGCCATTGAAACACGCAGCTGCGTTCTCTCATGTGAACGCCGCTCCGTGTGCAGCACAGCGAGCAGTGAGAATCTCACTGCTAATTGTTAGATCCGTCTTGGGGATCGACAGAGCGGACCCCAAGACGGATCCCTAAAGCGCTTGTAACACGGAGTGTAAACTCCATGTGAACAAGTCCTTAGACTGTGGCGATGTAAAAACGTGTTTTGTTTTCTAAATAAAAGTATTTTTATTGTGTAAGGATATGTTCACACGGCGTGTTGAGTCTATGTGAATGTACACTTTAAGATGGCTCCGTCTGTTGGACCCTAAACGGACCAAAACACGCATCTAATAAATAGCAATGGGATTTACATTACTTTAACTTTGAAACACGCATCGCCGATGTGTGTCTCATTGTGTCTTTCGAAAGACTATTTTAAACTATAGGGTGAGATCCTGCTGCATCCAACACGCATCAAAACACACAGCTGCATGTTGGATACGTGTTTGATCCGATTGACGCAGCGTTCTGGGATGCGATTTTCGGATCCAAAATCGTATCCCAAAACGCCATGTGAATGGCCCCTAAAAGCAGTACAACATAAAAAAATATACAAATTGGGTATCGCTGTAATCGTGTCAAGCTGCTGAGTAAAGCTATTATGTCATTTATACCACATGGTGACCGCTGTAAAGATAAAAAACAGTACCAGGATTGCTGTATTTCGTTCATTCTGCCTCCAAAAAAAACCTTGCTAAAAAGAGATCAAAGCATCTTATAAACCCCATAATGGCATCACTGAAAACGTCAACTCATCCTGCAAAAAAAAGCCCTTAGTCAGCTCCGTATACAGAAAAATAAAATAGTTATGGCAGTCAGACTATGATAACATGTATATAGAGTTCACTCCTTTGGTTAGATAAAACTTGACAATATTTATCATGCTGTACTTACAGCCATAAAACGCATAATTCTATGCTCTATATAAACTTTAAACAGTCATATTGCACTTGCGGTTTGTATAGATCTCCTGGCTTGGAATATCTTCAGAAAATTCCCATATATTTCAGCGCTAGAGGAAGGGGTTATGTCCCCGAAACGTCGCGATGTTGCACACACCTGATGAAGCCTTCATGGCCGCAGGACTGAGAAAGATCGCTCTCTGAAATATATGGGAATTTTCTGAAGATACTCCAAGCCAGGAGATCTATACAAACCGCAAGTGCAATATGACTGTTTAAAGTTTATATAGAGCATAGAATTATGAGTTATATGGCCCTAAGTACAGCATGATAAATATTGTCAAGTTTTATCTAACCCAAAGGAGTGACTCTAAATATATATATATTATAATTTTATATATATATATATATTATATTTAAACTTTAATGTTTGATAAGGTGAAAAGGAAGGCGCCCGATCACGCACTTCAGCACATGCGGTTTGAATAATATTAGAGGTCCTTATACGTTTATTTAAGTCAGACTATGATAACATAAAAATGCAATTTTTTACAAACCCATTTCTATTGTGTAAAAACAGCAAAACACAACCTATATAAAATTTATATCATTGCATTTGTACCAACCCGCATAGTAATGTTATCCTGATACTTAAAACACACACGAACGCTGTAAAATCGAAGCCAAAAAACAATTGTGGAACGATTGTTTTTTTTTATTTCTTCCCAAAAAGCAAAAAAAAAAAAATGTGGAACACTTGTGGCACCCAAAATTACACCCCCGAGGTGAATCCTGTGGGTTTTTAAATCCAAAATGAAGTGTTTCTGGAACGTTTACCTGTTTTTACTCAAAAGGGCTTTGTATCCCCTGCCTAACCCCCAAAAACAAAAAGTTTACATCCACATGTAGGATATAGCCGAAGTTGGAAGAAAAAGTGTAGTAAATTTTGGGGTGCTTTTTTTCAAGGATTCTTTGTGAAAATTAAACATTTTCATCTGAAACTGCATTTTGTTGGAAAAAATAAAATTTGTAATTTTCACAGTCTAATGTTAAAAAATGTGTCTAACACCTTTGGGGTCGATATACTCACTGCACCCCTGGATATATTCCTTAAGCAGTGAAGTTTTTCAAATTAGGCTTTTGGGGGGAGTTTATTAAGCTATGCATCTCAGGGTGTCCCAAACCTTGAAAAATTGGGGGGGCCTAAAATTATATCCTAATGAAAATAAACCCAAAAATAGCAGGTGCCCCCTCCTTTTCTGAGGTTGTGGCGAGTCAAAGGCCCATAGGGCCCATTGGGGTATCAATGGGGAAATCAAAAGATTTTAATTTCCCCTGGTCACTCTAATTGTTCCAGTGTTAAGGGATAAAAATTGAAAACTCAAAAAAGGAAATTTGAAATTTCACCTCTTCTTTGCTTTAATTTCTAGAAAAAGATAAAGTTCAGAAGAACTGAACTCCCGTCCACTTTGACAAAGAGGACAGAAAGGGTGTTGGGGAAAAACTTACAGCGCAAGGGGGACTGAAAAAAAAAGTAAAAAAATTATTTTATTATCATAAAATGCTTCGTCTGAATAGACTTCCTCGGGTCCATTACAAGATACTGACATACACGACTTAATGACTAAACACCAAACAGATGGGCGTCCCATTAAAAGACAGCATTAAGAAACCCCTTTTATTTTCCCCTCAAACTAAAAGAGAACCGGAACAAAAAATCAAAAAAAAAACCTTATATTATGAATATCTATAAAAATTAACAATGTAAAAATTTAAACCTTTCTAATAAAAATTAAATAATCCCCCCACAAAGTAGCTATACAGTTTAAACAATTTAAAACACCAATTGTAAATTTTATAAAAAACCTCACTAGAGGGCACTACCATAACCGTTTTCTCTCTTTTACCAATGAAATTACTTTATCACTCTAAAAAAAATTTATTCCTAAGTAAAGGGGTACTTTCTTTCTACAATTTTTTACACAAATTTTTAATAACTTTTTGCCTATTGACCCCATGTGGGCTGAGATTTTTTTTAACATGAAAATCCCAATATAGTCTTTTTTTTTTTAAATTTTAAAAATTTATTTGGGACTGAAATATTTATTTGTTTAAATAATTATAACTTTAATTTTTTATCGTTTGATGGAAATCTGCAAGTGTCTAGATACACATGAAATCTATACTTTTTTTTTAATATAGTGTTTGCGTATTATCTGTACCACACGGGCATTAAAGGAGATAGATAACTTTAAAACTTTAATATAATTTATAAAACATTATTACATAAAATTCCACAGTTCAGAGATATTTTATCATAAATTTTTCTTTTGTTTTTTTAGAACGAAAAGTTTCTCCCCTTTAAAACGAGGAGTCTTTCATATTTTTTCCCTTTACACTTTTGGGCCCCCGTTTTACTTTTTGTTTCAATTTAAACCCCTATTTCTCTCTTTATTTTTATTTTCTAAATTTTTTTTTTTTCTCATTAATTGTTTTCCTATCTTCCGACTGGGTACAACAATCTCTTTTATTGTACTGCCCGGGGGAAAGTGATACAGGGGGTTTACGGAATAATACTTTCAAAAAAAGATCATTTCTAAAAATATAAACCCAAATTTTTTTGATTAATTCCCAAAATGTTATACGATCGCTACAACCTAATAAAAATTTTATTTTAAAATTTCAAAATATCCCTTTCTCCCTTTACTATTTTTTGAATGTATTTTATCTTTGTTATTTTGTTTTTTACTTGCATTTTTCTTCTTCAGTCCCTATTATTATGGCAACTTTTTCATTCTATTTCTCCTGATAAAAGGACAATATCTCTTTGTGTCACAAACTACCCGCTTTTATTTTAAGGTTGAGCTATATTATTTTTCCAGGATTACTTTTTTTGCTTTGAATTCCTAGTATCTATTAACTTTTGCTTTTGTATCTGGGAAAGTTTATTATTCTGCACAGTTTTTTTCACATTCTGCAAGGACTGTCCAAAAAGTTATGTTCTTCCATTTACGATAATGCGCTCTTTCTAAAATTCTTAAATATCCATTGGAAATTCAACAGGTATGAAGAAGGGTTTTGTGGGGAATTTATCTTTATTTCTTCTTCCTTTTTTAATTAATTTTTGTTCTAAAATATGTCGTTCATTGTATCATCTTAGAAGTTATAAACTTAATTACCCCAAGTGTTTGTTATTCATTCCCTCAACATAAAAAGATTACTGCCCTCGTTCGGGTTACCTTTCCATAAAATGAAACCAAGTCCATTCTATATATATTTTGTATATGACAATCTTTGCAGAAAATTCAAGACTTGTGAACCTTGTGAATATATCTCTCTTCAAAAACTCCATAAGAGATTTTGGCATAGGGAGGGGCAGCTCCTCGTCCCATTGCCATCAGGCCTCCTTGCCTATAGATGACCTCACAGCCCACAAAAAAATTGTTCTCAAGGATAAGAGTAAGACTTTTTATTAAAAAAATATGTTTTTGTCTTCTAATAATTAGATTCCTCGTTCAAAAATTTAGCTGTACAACATTATCTCCTTAAAGGTATTGACCGATTGTTGCTTGTTACAGAGAATTTGAATCTAGTGTCTAAATATATATTCCCATTGTAAGGGGGTATCAATATTAATTAAATTGATCAATTCATTAAATTTTTTTAAACAAAACTTGGTAAGGTTCGCCACATATTCCTTGTGAGGTAAGAGTTCTCATATTGTTACCTTGGATCACACTTGTTATTTCTCTATTCTCCGGTCTTTTTAATGAAGGGAATGATGCTGGCCGAGGTTTATTCCATGAAAGGATGTTGTGGCGGACTCCTAGGAGTGTTGGGAAAGCCAATCGCCCATTGGAGTTCGCACACATGATCCTCTCTTTCATGTAAACGGAGAATTTGTGCTGGCCACAGCACGAGCTCAAAAAAGGTTAGCGTATTTACCTTTATGTTTTATAAATAAGTACTTGTTTTTACCTTATACATGAAGGGAGTTACCATCATTCCTCTTTACTCTCTTTTTATGTTTGCTTTATTTATTCTGAGTGAAACACCTAAAGGGTTAACAAACTTTATGTGTTGTTTGGAATATTGGAGGGGTTGCAGGCTTCTTAGGGACGAGTTTCTTTTTATGGGGGGTAATCCAACATACAGGCCCTTCAAAACCCCACTTCAGAATGGACTGGTCTTTAAAAAAATTCAGCTTTTGACAATTTCTTGAATTGCGAAAATATTTAAAATTTGATACAAAATTTAGGTCCCTAAATAAAAAATATGAGGATTGTTTAAAAATTATGATTGCCAACATAAAATAGACTTATGGTTTTAGATGTTCGTTATTTACTAATTTGTTGGGTAATTGACTATCTTGTCATTACACGCGAAATTTTCTAAACTTTTGATTTGATTTCCAAATTTTCACTGTAACAGTATTTTGATTATTTTTCATAAATAAACAAGAATTGTTTTGACTAACATTTAATTGCTAACTTAAAGCACAATGTATCATAAGGAAAATAAACAATCTCAAAATTCACGTGAATAGGTAAAAAAACATATAAAAAAGTTAATTCTCTGATAAAGGTGACACATCAGATTTAATAACAAAAGAAGGACTCTGGTTCTTTTAAAGGGGTTTGCTCATTACAGGCTTTCGTGTGCATCTTAAGCTTTCTTTTTTAAACTGCTTCCAAATCCAGGGGCCATGTCTCTCTCTCCTGGAGACTGGTGACTTTAATTCATTCTGTGTGTAGTATTGAGAGAGAGAGAGAGGATATGTCCACAGCTCTGTTGACTCCTGAATGAATCAAGTTCTCATGCTTTGCAGAGCTGTCACCTCCCTCAACACAAGCTCCTTGTAACCAGAAAAACACTGCATCTGGTGGAAAAACAGTTATCGCATACAGCCTGAAATGATTAAGTTTCATTGAGGATTTGTACCTCTGCTCCCCCCCTCTACCTCCTATTAATGGGAAAACAATCCACTGAAAAGTTTTCAAATGGTGTACTTGGAGGTTGGGAAACTCAAATCACTGCAAATTTTTCTACAAACTCTATATCTATAACTATATTAATATAGGTTATAATTATAGATTATAGAGAGGTGTTAGTAGAAAAATCCCCCTCTACCTCCTGCCATGATAACAGAGGGGGGGAACGAGAAGAAGTGCGTTTTTTACAGATTGCTTCATTATTTCAGGCTCTATGTATAACTGTTGACAGCCAATAAAAGTGTTCTGGTTACCAAGGGGCTTGTGGAGGGCAGTGGACAGCTCTTAGTCATGAGACTGACCATTTGCAAGGAGGTCTGCGAGTTGTGGAACTTACTGTTTGTGTATAATGCTGTGTTGTTATATGAGAAAGAGGTAAATCTAAGCATCTAGAGGACTCAGCAAATGCCACAGACCTGTCATACATAAGTAATATCACTGGGGAGTAAGGGCTTTTAGAGGAGATCAGCAGCCCATTATTACACAGCATCAGGGTGGCAGTAAATGGACAATGAGAACCACAAACATACAGGAAGCAGCCTTCATTTTAATTTCATTTTACAAGTTCATAGGGGGAAGGAGATGAAGAGTGCCAGACAGCCAATTACAGCACAGGGTGCGTGTCCCATTTCCAGGGGGCGTTTTTATTTATCCAATAGGGGGCTGAATTGAAATTTCAGGCAGACCCAATCACAGAATGGCGCATCGCACCACTTGTGCAAGTAATTAATTGCTCTAGGAAAGCAAAGGTAGCACACATTTTGCCGGCTATTACTAAGTGATTTAGGTTTTATTTTATGCAAACCAACTGCAAAAGTATGCTTCATTTTTACTTTCCCCATCATTCTCTGATTTGATTTTTGTGAGACGAGGAAACCCCTTTTAAGTCCACAACAGGCTAAGACCTTTAAGGGTTAAGGGAAAACTATATTACTGGCCCCATTGCCACAAGCAGGATGAAATAGCTGAAGGTTTTACGGCGGTCCAAAACATGTCACCCTATAAAAACGCTGTGGAAATCAAGGGCAAAAAACAACTAGTGAAAACTGCCTATAAGGAAGAAAAGTTGTTCAGTCTAGTG
>JAODAL010077238.1:0-13341 GCA_025379985.1 Phyllomedusa bahiana | reverse complement strand
TTTGAAAGATCTTTAACATAGCTAAAAATTTCCCGGTATTGAGAAAAAACCCCATTTAATACAATGAAAAAAGAGAAACAAAGACATGGGGGGAAATTCCCTTCCTTTTAAAAAAAAATGTTTTTTTCTAAAATTTAAAAGTACAAAAAAAACTTGCATGTAAAAATAGCTTTTAAAAAAAAATTTCCTCGGGTTTTGTAAAAAGGGAGGTACAGGAAAACTTAACCAGATGTAGGTTATTCAGAAAACAGGGAAAGAAATTGGAGCACAAAACAGGGAAAAAAATTTTACAGAGCCTTTTTCCCCGGGCACGTTGGGTTTAAAATGAGAAAAAAAATTTAAAAAGAAAAAAGGGCCCGGGGGTTTTAACGGGAGGGGTTAAAACCCCCAGTTTTTCCCAAGTGAAGCTAAATTTGGCCCCACACTCTTACGGAGGGGAAGCGCTCCCCAGGTATTTAGGGTTTTAAGAGGAAGGTTTGGAGTTCTCACACTTCCGACTTCCGCATTTCTGTTTCAGCACGACAGTTTTGTTGCTGCGTCATCAGGGCTTTTTTAACCGGGCGGGGGTTTAAATGATGACGGACCCCCAGCTGGGCTTTCACCGAAACCCACTGAAACCCCGGGCCCGGGGGTCATGCTGGGGCCCGGGACAGGAAATTAGTCAATGTCCAGTGAAAACAAAAAATGGGGGTTGGGAAAAAAACCCCTTTTTCCCGGACTTTTTAAATGGGGGGGTCAGCGGGGTTTGGGGCTATGCTTTTGGCCGGAAAGGTTAGTCAATGCCCGTGAAACTAAAAGGGGGTTTGGGGAAATTGAAAAAAAAGACCCCTTTTTGGGCGGCCCCTTTTTAAATGTGGGGGCATGAGGTTTGGGGCTAAATGCGCGTTCCAGGACAGGGATATTCAAATGCCCCATTCAAGTAAAATGAGGGTTTTTCAAATCAAAACCTCCCTTCTGGAAATTTTTTAAATTTTGGGGGTGCGGGTTTTAAAGGGGTCAGGCTGGGGTTTCAAGACAGGGATATTTAAAATGGTCTGTGACTTTTTTTCTGTGACTTTTTAAAAAAAGTGGGGTTTCCCTAAGATGTGGGAAGTATCCATTTAAACTGTTGTGGATTTTTAATTTTTCAGTTCCTCCACCCCTTGTTTTGGGGTTTTAATAATGAAGGTGGGGTTGTTTCCCCCATAGATTTTAAATGGAAATTTCGCGATAATCGATGCTCACTATCGAAAAACCTTATGGGATAGCGGACGACTATTCGATATCGACCCGATCTCGATACCCAATGAAATGGGCAAAAACACTATAGAGACGCCCAATGCAAATTCCCGCCGGACACCTCCCCAAACCTCTTGGGGGGCCTTTATATGAAATCAGTTTTTAAAACAAAAACGGGGTTTGTCATTTTTTGTGGGGTTTAAAGCTCTGGCTTCAGGGAATGACCCCTGCTGTGACCCTCCCCTTTCTGTGCTGAGACCTGTTCTGGGTCCAGTAACTTACCCAAATGTGTTCTTTTCCCTATGGTAGGATTTTTAGCCCTCAGCTTGTTCTTTTCAGCTGGCGGGGCCCTGGGAAATTTATTTAGGCCGCATTCCTGCCCTTTAAATTTTTTGGTCAGGGTTTTCCACCGGGAAGTGTCCCGGGAAAATTTTTGAGTGAAAACGATTCTAAGAGCGGTGGCAGTCATGTGCGTGTTCCAAAATAAAACACAGGGATTGTATGAAGACCCAACCCAAACTCCCCCCCGCATTTTTTGAAACATTTGGGACAAAGGGGTTTTACACACCCTACAGGGACTGTGCAGGCCCGGAAAAAGCTGTTTTTTTTAAAGCGGGTTCACCCCAAGTAAATTTTGACCCAAAAAAAATCTTGTCGGAAAATTTGCCCCCGGGGAAATGAATTTTTGAGAAAAAATTTTTTGCCCATTTTCAAATTATAATGGTGTGTTTTACCCAAATTTCTGACCCCCAAAACGGAAAAATGAATTTTTCTGCATAAAAATTATTTTCCCCAACCCAATCACATTTAAAAATTTATTGATCTTCTATACAAATAATATATTTAAAATGTGGTTGTTTGTGGAAAATAATTTGATACGAAATTTTTAATTTTTGCATTTTGGGGGTTCAGTAATTGTAAAAAAACCATTAAAAACCGTTAAAACAGTTGGAATAGAGGTGGTAAGCGAGCAAGGAGGGGCACGGGAATTTGAATAGAGGTAGAGACAAGGCCCCCTTCCAGTGTCGGGACAAACACAGTGACACATCTCACCCCCCAAAGAACTGTTAGGCCCCTTTCATCCTTGTCGGTTCCCTGGCGTCTCATACTGAACAGTAGTGATGAGCGTTTGCTCAACTATCGTCATCGGTCGATAGTCGAAATCGGCAATTATCATCCCGATACCCGATAGTCGATAAAGTTATCCCGATGATATTTATCTATGGGGAAAAACAACACCTTCGTTCTTACACCCAAACAGGGCTGAGAAGCGGGGATTAACATCCACATCAGTAAACGGATACGTGCTACATCTTAGGCAACCCCTTTATGTTATAAAAGTCACAGAAAAAAAGTCACAGCCCATTCACTATCCCTGTCTTTCCCACACATCCCCTTAAACCGCATGCCCCAAAAAATTTAAAAAAGTGCCAGAAGGCGTATTTTTTGAACCATCATTAACTGATTGGACATTTCTATCCCTGCCCGTAACGCGCATGAGCCCAAAAACCCTGTCTGATCCACAGTTAAAAAGTGTCGGAAAAAAAAGGGGTCTTTTAACAAGCATTTTTGTTGAACGGACATTGACATATTGTCTGGGGCTGCAGTATGACAATTAGACCTGTTGACCCCCAGATTTAAAAAGTGCCGGAAAAAAGGAGCTTTGAACCCCCATTTTAGTTGAAAAGGACATTG
The DNA here is from genome assembly GCA_025379985.1 of Phyllomedusa bahiana. NCBI lineage: Eukaryota > Metazoa > Chordata > Amphibia > Anura > Hylidae > Phyllomedusa > Phyllomedusa bahiana. The sequence goes on along the minus strand of JAODAL010077238.1, from coordinate 10,428 downwards.
ACTATACTGTCCGGGGCCCCAGCAGAGCCCCAAACCCGCATGACCCCCAGAAAATTTAAAAAATTCCGGAAAAAGGAGACTTTTAACCACCCTTTTAGTTGAACTGGACATTGAATATCCTGTCCTGGGGCCCCAGCTAGCCCCAAACCCCATGACCCCCGATTTTAAAAAATGCCGGAAAAAGGAGTCTTTCAACCACCATTTTAGTTAAAATGGACATTGACTAAACCTGCCTAAAGCCCTAAACCTGGATGACCCACAGATTAAAAAGTGCCGGAAGAAAGTAGTCTTTGAAGCAGTATTTTAGTGAAATGGACATTGATTCCCTTTCCTGTAAGCAGCTTACCCAAAACCCGCACGGGGCCTTTTGGGCCACCAGACGTTCTTTTGGACGGTGCTGGGATGTGGGATGAATTTGTGGGGGTGACTGGGAGGACGAGGAAGGGAAGTGTTGGGTGCAGGTTGCTTTAACCACTGAAGAAAGTTTTGGGAACGCTGTTGTTACTAGATTAACAGGGCCTGTCCTAGCCATGACAGGCCCCGACGGGCCTGAACCCACGATCCCCTGGCTTGATGTTTTTCGCCCGCACTGGAAGGGGGCACCCTTTTTCGTACCTTCCCCCGGGCTACACCCCTCTTTGCCCCTTTTCCCCCTGATTTCGCTCCTTTTAGAAAAATAAAAAATTTAAGAAGGTATGGGAAAAGTTTTTTTCAGTTCTTATTAAAAAACGGCAAATCACGCTATTTTAAATTCCTTTATTTTCCTACAGCCAACTAGGATTAAAACTGAAATGTTTCCCCGCGAAAAACTGTGAAAAAGGGTTTGGTGGAAGAACCCTAAGAAAAATCAACGGTTCTTCCTTTAGTCCCAGGGATTTTAAACTGACCAGGGACTAGGAATTGATAGTTTTTTAACAAACTATCATTTTAAAATGCCAATCTGCGCCAAACTGAATTCAACGGGGGCAATAAAAAAATTCAGAGGGTTTCACGAATGAGAAATTGCTTTTTTTTCAGCAATGAAAAAAAGAAAATTTCAGAAAATTTTTTTTATGGGGGAAAAAAAGGCTATAAAAAATTTGCTTTAATAAATAAGTAAAAAAAAAAACAATAACGCCCCCTATTAAATTCAACACGTTAAGGGAAATGGGGCTCACCCCAAATTTGGGAAAAAATGGGACATAAAATAGTTTTATCCCTATCAAGACCCTCAATCGCAGGAACTATAGAGCCCTAGCCTAACAAGCAAAACAGGAAAGTCATCTTTTGTTATTTGGGGCTTAATGATATATGATACATTATAGCCTCTCTATCCCTGTTGGTCTCCGTCATCTTTATCATCCCCTGATGCAATTTTGGAGAATAGAAACATGTTGGGAAGGGACCTATAGGTTTTTTTGTTAGGGTTAGTGTTTGCAGGGTCAGGCTCCTGCCAGGACCGCCCTTATTGGGGCGACTTTCCTGTTTTGGTTGTTAGGCTAGGGCTCTATAGTTCCTGCCATTGAGGGTCTTGATAGGGATAAAACTATTTTATGTCCCATGTTTCCCATTTGGTGAGCCTCCATTTCTCTAGACGTGTTGAGATTTAATTAGAGGGCGTTATTGTTGTTTTTTTATACTTACTTATTAAAAGCTAAGTTTTATAGCCTTGTTTCCTCCATATGGTTTTTATATGTAATTGGCTTTGAGGTAATTAATCAGAATTGTCGTACAACGGGGCTATTTGAAAAAAACTAGGGCCGCACCACGTGCAATACAGCTATTTAAAAGTTATACGGATAATAAAAGGTGGGTTTTGAACCAATGAGATACAACAACAGTTACCACAAAATTTCTGTATTCAAATTTAAGTACAAGGTGGCTCTGTGCACAAAACTGGGCCGCACCAAAGTGAAAAACAGCTATTCAAATGTTATACAGATAATAAAAGGTGGGTTTTGCACTTATGAAATACACCTGCAATTACTAGCAAATTTTTGTATCCTAATATAAGTACAAGATGGGTCTTTGAACAAAAATGGGCTGCGCCAAAGTGAAAAACACCTAATTAAAATGTATACAGATAATAAAAGGTGGGTTTTGCACCTATGAAATACACCTGCAATTACTAGCAAATTTCTGTATCCTAATATAAGTACAAGATGGGTCTTTGAACAAAAATGGGCTGCGCCAAAGTGAAAAACACCTAATTAAAATGTATATGGATAATAAAAGGTGGGTTTTGCACCTATGAAATACACCTGCAATTACTAGCAAATTTCTGTATCCTAATATAAGTACAAGATGGGTCTTTGAACAAAAATGAGCTGCGCCAAAGTGAAAAACACCTCATTAAAATGTTATACGATAATAAAAGGTGGGTTTTGCACCTATGAAATACAACAGCAGTTACTAGAAAATTTCTGTATACTAATGTAAGTACAAGGGTCTTTGAACAAAATTGGGCTGCACAAAATAAAAGTTACTATTTCACCTCAGGTGCAAGGTGTGCTGGCCAAAAACTAGTAACAAAAAGCCATTTCAATGCAAGTTCAAAGCAGAGTCTGGGCTGCACAATATACACTTTTCTTTCAAAAGACTTCCTGCCTGCCTGCCTGTGTTCACCTGCACCCACCCGCCTGCCCCCCCCCCCCCCCCCCCGCGGCTGTACATCGCTAGATGCTTCTTTAAAAAGTCTCTGTCTAACTAACTAAGAGCTGAAATTCTCTAATCTACCTACGTTCTAATGTTCACAGCTAAAAGCATAGTTGTCTATGTGAACAAAGAGAACTGTGTCTCCGAGCCGAGCTGAGCTGTATTGAGGAGAGATCTAGCACACGTCCTGCTCTAATGAGACACACTGACACACTGATGCTGAACAGTTCTATGCAAAACGAGGTCATCTGATTTTTCTAGCCAATCACAACCATACGCATCACAGTCATGACGTCGCACACCCAGCTCACACTGCTCTATGCTCTAAGCTGATTTACAGGCCGCGAAAATGACAGGAAGCGGCGAAAATGGCACGATAGTAATAGATTATGCGCAGATTCTCACCTAAATTATTGCGTGATCGGAAATTTCCGATCAACCTAAAAACCGTGCCGATTTCAACTTTGTCGATTATATTCGCTCATCCCTACTGAACAGCATCGCCAATCTGTTCTTCAGTGGTTATCAGACCTAGCATCCAGCCATTTTACCTCCTCTTCTTCTCAGTCACGGCCACAAATGTCGTCATCATCATCATCAGTCCAACCTAAAGCAAACATGGGCCGAATGTCACAACCCAAATCGATACATACCACTTCAAATAATCTATAGTCTCAAGAGCTCTTTGATGACACAATGCGGTTGGGGTCAGAAGGCATCTCAAAATATAAAGAGGATGTTGGCATTGGCAATGTTGCCTTTCCACCTGGTGGACACAGATGGGTTTCGCCAGATCATTGCCCTGGCATGCCCCCAGTATCAGATGCAGAGCAGGCATTTCTTTGGCAGAAAAGCTGTCCCTGCCTTTGCCCACCACACTGCAGAAGACATCTCCAGCACGTTGGCTGCATCTGTGTCCACCACAGTCCATCTCACTACGGACACATGGAATAGTAAGAACAGTCAAGGGCGTTACATCTCATTGACTGCTCACTGGGTGAGTTTGGTGGATGACAGTGTCTCTGGTGATGGGTCTCGGCCGACTCTCTTCTACACTGCTGGGATGGTTTAGAGTCCAGATCCCGAACCTCGACAAATAGCATCACATGCAAAGAGAACCCAGGCCATTCTTAAATTAATTTGTCTTGGAGACCATCAACACACAGTTCAAGAGCTGTGGACGGCTCTGCGCACTCAGACCTAGCAGTGGCTGGATGCTAAGAACCTGGCGCCAAGCAAGGTGGTGTGCAACAACGGGAAAAATCTTCTTGCTGCCCTTAAGATTGGTAGACTTACGCACATCCCTTGCCTGGTACACGTCATGAACCTGGTTGTTCAGAAATTTCTCAAGTGCTACTTCTGGAGTTCGCACCCTGCTTCAGCATGTCTGGCAGTGTTCCAGCGTGATCTGGGCCTCACCGTTAACCGTCTGATATGTGATGTGGCAAGACGCTGGAATTCCACCGTCCACATGCTCCAGTGATTTTGGCAGCAGCGTAAAGCCATTATGCAGTATGAAATGTCGCATGGTCTGACTAGCAGTGCCGACCTCAGGGTGTTGACCCATAGAAAGTGGAGAGGCCAGGAAAATGGTCAGTCGGGACGATGCCCTTATCAGCATGACCATTTTGGTTATATTTTTATTGGAACAAGCGTTAGGTACTATGCGGAAGCAGGTCTCAGGAATGATGGAGGAGGAGAAGGAGGAGGCGGACACAGAGCCTTACTCGCCAAAGGATGTAGAAGGCCCAATTGTTTCGCAATTGCATAGGTCTTCTTTAGGCTGTGGTGCTAGTTCGAGGTCGGGTGCAGGACGGCAGTTCAGCTCACAGAGTAGAGCGTATGAGGCTAGCCAGGGCTCTGGTAACGATCTGGATGAGGAAGTGGAGGAGGATGAAGAGGCAGGGGTGGACACCACTGGTACTGATTATCCTTCAGTGGTAAGAGGTTGGCATAGATTACAGGAGGAGGAGGAGAAAGATCCTGTTAGTTCCCTCAACCCCGAGGCTTGTTAGATCCCGGCAGCATCTCACACATGAGTGCTTGGATGATACATTACCTACAACATGATCCACGCATCAAGGCAATAAAAATGAATAGTGTTGATCAAACTGTTCTAGAAAAGTTAAGTTCTAGTAGGACTTCTCGAATTTTTAGAACTCAAACTGAACATTTTACTGTTCGTTTGAGTAAAGTTCTAGTTCTTTTTTAACAAGCCCTTTTTAGTTTCTTTTTCAGCAGCCTTCTGCACTTTTGGAAGCCATCCAATCACCTTTCTGCACTTTTGGCGGCCATCCAATCAGTGCAGCACACAGAGAAGTGTCAAAAACGTCATTGCTGGGGTGTAGGGCTCTCATTAGCTGCTAAAATCACATGACCATGTTATAAATATTTCACTGTATTGCCTTGTGAATGCCATTTTCATCTCACTCTCTGTACTGTACAGACTGCTTTTAGATAGTTAGATAGCATTTTCCTCTCCATAGACATCAATAGTTAAGGAGTTAACTATTAGGAAGCTGTTATTTGGTGACATTTGCAGGCTCACGTAATGCTTATCTCTCATATATATGGGTATACATTATACAGAGTGCTTGAATTTGCTAAATCATACTCATTGCCCAAAAGTTCTGTTTTTGCACCTTGGGGGTTCAGTAATTGTACTGTTACACCATCTCCAAATCACCCATGTGTTAAAGGGGCTTTTGGGCCCCATCAGGATGCAGGGCCCCAAAGAAGCTGCTCCCGCTGCACCTCCTATAGCCACACCCCTGCTTGCAAGCTGTCCTCATCTTTTCAGTTAGCCATTGAAAGGAATTAAGTATTTTAGCCTCTCAATTGTTTTTTGTCACTCTTAGAGACACATTTTCTTCACTAAGTTGTTCCATGTATCCAGTTTACTGTTATGGATGGTAATTCCAGCTTCTCCTCACCTGTATAGGTATAAAAATTAACCCAGACATCTCCCATAGACTTTAATGGGATTCGAAGTTCGCGTTCGAATAGAACTGAACTCACAAACGTTCGAGGTTCTAATCATACTAGAACTTTTTATTGTTCGGTCAACACTAAAAATGAACAGCGATTACTGAGTGGCCACCCTCCTTGATGACACGTTACAAGACAAAAGTGAGCAATTTCCTTCCATCCACAGAAATTGACAGTAGAATACAGGATTTTGAGATTGTGCTCATTGACCAACTTGAGACATCTTTTGCGTCTTCACATTCTAATGTCACAGTGTTACAATATCAACAAGGCGTCAGCAGTAGAATGGCAAATAGCCACAGCAGGCAGTGTGGCAGAAACCTACTGTGTCACTTTTGGAAATCGATTTTTACCACCTCACCAACGCCTGCAAGGCCGGTCAGTATTCAGTCACACAGAGACCGCCTTAAGACCATGGTCCATGACAACCTGCAGCTAAACTTCATTGTTTTTGGACTTTGTCTGGACTCATCCAACTTCTGGGTGTCCAAACTGGAGGAATGGCTTGTGCTTGCTCGACACGCCATAGAAGTTTTATCCTGCCCAGCAGCCTGTGTTATCTTGGAAAACACATTCAGCACAGCTGGCGGGGTGATAAACGTATCTGTCTTTCCCCTGACAGTATGGATCGTTTGACATTTATCAAAATTAATCAAGCATGGATCTCTGAAGATTTTGTTGCCCTGGTTGCCAATGTCACTGACTTGTAAAATGTAGCATGTCTTCTTGATAATGTGAAATACACATTTAAACTACACTGCATCTCATGTCTATAGTTCCTGTGCCTGCTGCTTCTACAAATTGTATTCTACTGCTGCCAACAGCTAGATTTACAAGTCTTATGGCTGAATTTATTTTGAAATATACACCTGTATGACCTTGCTGTGCACTGCTTACACCTTTTACTCCCTCCCTTTGTAGCCCTCAAAATCTTTATTTTTTTTTAAATGCCTCCACCTGTACTACCACCAAATGTTATCCTGAACCTCGATGTTCCCCATTGGCATGTTCTTGCTGTCACAAATGATACTGCCGTCTAATCTAGTCCACTGTACCTTCTATACTTACACCCCTGCTTGCAAGCTGTCCTCATCTTTTCAGTTAGCCATTGAAAGGAATGTAATATTTTAGCCTCTCAATTTTTTTCCCGTCATTCTTAGAACCAAATTTTTTTCACTAAGTTGTTCCACGTATCCAGTTTACTATTCTGGATTGTAATTACAGCTTCTCCTCACCTGTTAAGGTTCCCCACTGCCATGTTCTCACTGCCACCAATGGTACTGCTGCCTATTCTTGTTGATCCGGAACCTCGATGTTCCCTACTGCCATGTTCTCACTGCCACCAATGGTAATGCCACCTAATCTTGTCGAACCGGAACCTCAATGTTCCCTACTGCCATGTTCTCGCTGCCACCAATGGTACTGCCCCCTAATCTTGTAGAACTGGAACCCTGCTGTTCCCCATTGCCTAATCTTGTTGAACCGGAACTTCGCTGTTCGCTATTGGCATGTTCTTGCTTCCACCAATGGTACCACTGCCTAATCTTGTCGAACCGGAACCTCCATGTTCTCCATTGGTATGTTCTTGCTGCCACCAATGGTACTGCCGCCTAATCTTGTCGAACCGGACCCTCACTGTTCCCCATTGCCTAATCTTGTTGAACCGGAACCTTGATGTTCCACATTGGCATGTTCTAGCTGCCGCAAATGGTACTACCATCTAATCTAGTCCGCTGCAACTCCTAAGGCTACGCCCCTGCTGTCCTCATCTTTTCAGTTAGCCATTGAAAGGAATGAAGTATTTTAGTCTCTCAATTTTTTTCGGTCACTCTTAGAGCCAAATTTTCTTCACTTAGTTGTTCCATGTATCCAGTTTACTGTTATGGATGGTAATTCCAGCTTCTCCTCACCTGTATAGGTAAAAAAATTAACCCGAACATCTTCTCCCATTGACTTTAATGGGTTCGAGTTCGAATAAAACCTGGAACTGAACACCACTACGGTTCGAAGTTCGATTAGAACTCAAACATTTTACTGTTCACTCATCTCTATTGGGGGGGAGCCACATCAACTTTGTTGCAGTAATCCAGGTTGATAGGAATGTTCAAAGATTGGTAGATTGGGATCTTCTACTTATATCAACATCTTGTTTATTTCTTTATATGTTCATATATTTATTTTTTTCTGAATACCACTATAAAAACAAAACTGAAAATTCAATGGGGACATTATTATGTTTATGCACCTCCACCAAAAAAAAATATAAAAGTTATATCATACCTTACGTTATATGTATTCTTGAATGGTGTCATTGAAAAATACACTTCAAACTGCAAAAAACATTGACACAAAAAGGGCAAAGTGAATTTTTGCATCTGGTTTTAATGTAAATTATGCCTGAATCTATGAAAGTGATTTTTGTGCACTCATAGATGGCATCTAAAGTTTGTCGCGCCTCATCTGTGTGTTTGGCAAATTACAGAACTTTGTGTATAGACTATAGATAGGCTCAAAATAAAATTTATTAGAAAAGCATGTCAGGTAATAAAAACTATGGTAGTGATCTTGCTTGGTTGACCACAGGTCCCAACATAACCTGTTGTGTGCTGGCTCTTGCCGTATGTAGAATAAAGATTGAGAGCAGTAAAAGTAAATTTCAACACTGATCACGATCTGATAAAAATTTCTTTCATTTACTGTAATAAAAAATAAAAAAAATTAAATCTGAACTTTTGTTAACATAATTCAGAAAAATATAGGTCAGTTGGTTATTTAATTTAAAGTTAATTTTAGATTCTATGAATTTTAAATACATATTATAGGAGATGTTTTAATATTTTGGGATATTATGCATTTATAGATTAATTTCCTATGATAATTAAAAAAAAAGAATTTATATAGTTTGACAATTATCATCAATTACTTTTTATTATTGTAATGTTTTAAGTTGAGAAATAATGGACATTTTTTGCCCTAATAGCAAATCTAGCTCCACATCGACACCTCAGGCTCAGGCAGACCACATTGAAATAGGTCTACCTGTTTGAGCAGTAATGCGCCTGGTTTTGCAGACCTGCATACATATATGTGTCTAATAGTTTGAATGTGGTGTAACACGCCTCCATAACAACTCTAAAATGACCTGACATGTTTGGCGCATTAAAAAGTGTCAGATCTGTCAAACAATGCTGTAACTATTTTCATTTGATGAGCCAAATATCACACAATGTTCACTGTGACGTATTTTACGACAGGAAAGTTTGAAAAACCCTTTCATACATGTCTTCTAAAGTACCAAACCAAGCTGCATACTGAATGGGTCATTATGGACGCAGGTACTTTGAGTTTGTCCATGGTTTGAGGGTAGGTTCCAACCATCTGCGAAAAGATTAAATCACATGGCTGTCAATAGCTGCAATAGCAACAGCTCGTAAAAGAGTAATATTACTATAAAACTCCTGTGGCCACTGGCTGTGACTTGCAATTATGGTTCCATTCACACTCAGCTACAGCACTGTCAGAGCCTATGCTCGGTCTTCTACATAGTATAACTAAACTGAATAGAGTAAATCAATTTTTAGAAACTTGTTTATTTTTCGTTTGGTGGGAAAAGGTTACCACATTACCCTTTGCAAGTATAGTATAAAATGTCTAATTAATTCAAGGATATATCTTAATGAAATAAAAAAACATTGTGCAGACAGTCTTGATTTAAATATATTTCAATTGTATGTAAACTCCTATACATCATTGTGATACTCCTATGTATCACCGTAGTGAGAGAATACTAACAAACCCTTTGTCTGCTCTGTTAAATGCTTTCTCTGCATCCTCAACTGGTATATATTGTTCATGACAAGTACTGTACACAATTTTGCTTGCAGTCTGTAATTATGGAGACACATAGGTTTGCATAGGAGCTGTATACATAAAATGGTAAGATATTTTAATCAAGACATTACATTACATTGTTAACTCATTTTGTTTTCACTGTAAAATTATTGGAAAAGGGTATGTTCACACAGCATAATTGTGAGCCGTACTTCAGGGAGTAATTGCGCTGCAAATCACCTGAAGTACGGTCCACATTTACAGTAAAATCATAGCAGCTCACGCACTGGGGAAAACAAGTGAATGGAGGCCAGCTCAGAGCACTTCAGAAGTATGCGCTGGCCAGTGTGAACTTCTAAAAACCCCTGGGTATAGCAGTGCGCACAGTACGTGCTGCTATATGCTGGCTATAGGCTGTGTGAACCCAGCCTAAGTGTTCATAGCCTTTAACAACAATCAATAAAGAATTAAATAAATTAAATTATACAGACGATTGTAATTTATCGGACAGTTTCATTAAAATATTTTTTTAGAGCTTTCTTTACCTCTTTGTTCCTTAGACTATAAATGATGGGGTTTAGAGAAGGAGTGAATAATGTATAAAATACACCTGGAACCATATCAAAAGAAGAGGCAGAGTCTGTACGCATGTAATTTAAAATACCAGGAATATAAAATAATGCCACCACCGTAACATGAGATGCACAAGTAGAAAAGGCATTATTTCTTCCATCTGCAGTTTTGATTCTCAATATGGCCATAATGATATGGATATAGGACGTAATGATTAGAATGAAGCTGCTTAGGGAGAGAGAGGCAATGTTACCTAGTATCATAGTGTTATTTAGTGTTGTGTCTGCACATGCCAATTTCAGCACTGGGATTATATCACAAAAGAAATAATCAATGTCATTTGACTGACAGAAAGGAAGGTGAAACGTCAGCACTGTATGAGTAACTGAATGCAGAGAACCC
>JAODAL010077237.1:0-13341 GCA_025379985.1 Phyllomedusa bahiana | reverse complement strand
GTGGTTTTTCCCCGGATAAACGGGCGAAATCTCCCTGGCCGCCCCTTAAGACCCGGTAGGTGGAGCACACCCCTTGCCGGGAATGTCATAAACCTTTTTTAACCCCGGAAATTTCTAAAAAAGTTTCCCGGGCTGCGCCTGCTAAAGAAGGCTCGAGGTTGAGTTCTATTTCCCGCTGTTCCCCAACCCTGCTTCGTCCCCCTGGCGGGGGTTGCGGGTTTCAGTGGCCCCCCGTAAACCGGGCTTTTGTTGACGTGGCAAACCGGGGGAATTTCCCCCCTCCCATGCTCCACCCAAATTTGTGGCAGCAGTGCAATGCCATTACGCAGTACGAAGGGCCCACATGGCTGAAAAAAGCACCCGTTTGGCCCTCGGGGGGGTTAAAACCAAAACGAGAGGGGAAAGGCAGGTAAAAGAGCTCTGCCCCCTTCCTTCCCATTTTTGAAAGAAGCCCCCAACCCCCTTGCCCGCATGAGATTGTGGTGACCCTTTGTTTTGGAAGGGTTTCTTTGGGAAACCTCTGAAAAAAAAGGGGCCCCGCCAGCGAGGAGGAGGAGAGGCCACAGTTTGGGGAAACACGGATTTTCTCCCCGCCCAAATCCACAAGGCCCGAAAATTTTCCAAAATTTTTCATCGGTTTCATTAGGCAGGGTTGGGGGGTCCAGAGTAGTGCAAGGGGGGCGCATCAGTCTCGGGGGTTGATCATTCGGCAAGTCGGGTGTTTTGAAGCTGTCCCGGAGGAAGCGGAGGAGGGGGGAGGGGGGTTTTTTCCTAAAAACAAAAATGTTCCCGAAGCCCCTCCCTTGGAAAGGGGTTTGGGGGGCGAATTTGGGGCCCGGAGGGGAAAGATGAGGAAAAACAGTTTGTAGTCCCCTCGACCCAGAGGCTTGGGAAATAAAGGGGCCCCACTTTAATTTAAAGTGTTGGGGTTTGTCCTTTCCCCCAAAAATGCCCTGCTTTTAAGGGCCCTCAAAATGAAAACAGTTACTGGGGGGCCCACCCTCCGGATCCCCGGTACAAAAAAAAAATCGCCTTTTCCCTTCCCCCCCAAATTTGAGAGAAAAATTTGGGAAAATTTGGGAATTGCTGATTGATAAAATGGAGACTTTTTTTGCGTTGTTAATTTTCCCCAAATTTTCAGGGTGGAAAACTTAGCGAGTAAAGCGTAGAGTGCCCAATAGGCTTTAGGGGGCCAGAGCAGGAAAGGGGTTGGCAGAAGCTAAGGGGTTTGGATTGGCAACCCTTTGTTTCCCCCTCCCCAAAACAGGGGCCAAATGCGGGGCCCACAAAACAAAACCCCCAGAGATCAGCTTAAGATCTTTGGTGCAGACTATCTGCGTTCAACACGATGTTTTTGAGGGTTTTCCCGGCCCACCAATAGACTTCTGGGTACCCAAAAGGGACGAAGGGGGCCCGAGTGGTGTCACCCCCATGGGAGGTGTTTTTCCTCCCGGGCACCCAGGTAATATCTGGCGGACCTTAGCAAGCTGGAGGAGTCATTACGGGAAAACGCACCCGGTTTTCCCCACGAAAATTGTGGATCGTTTGACTTTCTTCAAAGAGGAATCAGGAATGGAGCTCTGATGTGTTGTGGCCCCAATTGCCGGGGTTTCCCCGGTTAGTTCCCGCTCCCTTAAAATTTTCCCTTTTCAAACAGAAAGGGTCCTCTTGAAAATTTTTTTTTAAAATGATCATTTTTTTTTTTGCAATTTTTTTTTCTCTTTTCCCAACAGTTTTTGGGGGTTGGTTTTGCTGTGAGGAGACTTTTAAAAGACGAAAGGTTTCCCTTTGACAAAAAACCGTTTTTTCCAATTTTCCCCTTTTTTATTTAAAAATTTTTTCGCATTGTAAAGGGTTTTGGGTCATGTTGGTGAGAACGCAATAATCAGGTTTTTTGGAACAGAAATGTGATTTAAAAAGTGGATTTCTCCCTCCCCAATTTTAAATTTGGGGCTGAAAAGGGTCATATTTAAAATTTTTTGGGGGCCCCATTTTTTGCTGTGGATTGTAAAATTTTGGTCCTCTGGAACAGAAATGTGGCTTCTAAGGGGCCATTTCTCCCTAAAAATTTTTTAAATAGTGGGAAAAAGTCTTTTTTTAAAATTTTTTGGGGTCATGTAGCTTGAGAAAACAGAATAATCAGGGCCCTTTTGGAAACGGGAAATGGGGTTTAAGTGGTTTTCCCCCAAAATTTTAAAAAACGTGGTGAGAAGTCATTTTTATTTTTTTTTTTGGGGTAAAGCTGCTTTAAAATGCGCAAATACAAAGGGTTTCCAATTTAAAAAAATGTTGTTTCAAAACAGCTTTTTGTTTTTTCCAATTGACCTTTTTTGGTCAAGGGTCATGCTTTAAATTTTTTTGGGGGTTTTTCCCTTGAATGCGGGCTTTTTATTTACAGGCCTTTATTCTAAAAAAATTGTTTTTTAACAGACATTTGTTCTTCCCAATTGTAAAGGGGTGGTAAAGGGGTGTGGGTTGTCAGAAAAGGGAAATTTGGGTAGGACATGTTAAGGGCAAATATTGTCAAAAGGGGACTTGTTTTTGCAAGACCCTTTAACATAGTTTATAAACCCCCTTTTATGGGACAACCCATTTAATCCCAAATGAAAAAAAGAAAAAACAGGGGAATGGGGGATTCCACCTTTTTTTAAAAATTTTGTTTTTAAAATTTAAATTACTAAAAAACTTGCATTTTACAAAATAGCTTTTAAAAAAAAATTCCCTCTAAATTTGGTAAAAGGGGAGTACGGGAAAAACTTGATTTAGATGTAGGTTTTTCGGGGAAAGGGATTTTGGAGCAGGGAAACGAAAAAAGTACAGAGCCCAAATTTCCCCCGCACTTTGATTTAAATTTGAAAAAAAGGAATCCCCAAGATAAAGGGCCCCTTGGTGTAACAGGAGCTTAAACACCGTATTTCCAAGTGAAGCTCAATTGGTCCACACTCAAAAGGGGGGGGCAAGGGGCTACCCGGGTTTTTTGATGTTACAGGGGAAGGGCTGGAGTTCTAAACATTTCCCGTTTCCCGCACCCCTGTTCGCCCCGACAGTTTTCGTTGCTCCCTCATCAGGGTTTTTAAACCCCTGCGTGTTTAATAGTGGGGAAAACCCCAGCCTGGGTTTTTAAACCGACCCACTGTAACCGGCCCTGGGTTGTGTGGCCCGGGGACAGGTATAGTCAAGGTCCATTTAAACTAAAAGGGTTTGGTTGAAAGACTCCTTTCCCCGGGCACTTTTTAAATTTTTGGGGTTTTCATGGGGGGTTTTGGGGGTATGCGGGGGCCCCGGGAAAAGGTTAGTCAATGTCCAGTTCAACTAAAAGGTGGTTAAAAGGGGACCCCTTTTTTTCGGCATTTTTTAAATGTGGGGGCCCAAGCGGGTTTGGGGTCATGCTGTGGCCAAAAAAACAGGTATATTTCAATGTTCCATTTAAAACTAAAATGGGGGTTTTGAAAGATCCTTTTTTCGGGGCATTTTTTAAAAAATTATGGGGGTCATGCGGTTTGGGGTAATGCTGTGGCCCGGGACAGGTAAGTCAATGTCCAGTTAACAAAAAATGGTGGTTGAAAGACTTTTTTCCGGTTTTTTTAATTTTGTGGGGGTCATGGGGTTTGGGTCATGCTGATTCCGGAAGGGATTTCAATGCCCAGTTCAATAAATGATGGTTAAAATCTACGCCTTCGGGCATTTTTAAATTTGGGGTGATGGGGTTTAAAGGGTGGCTGGGGTACAAGAAGGATAGTAAAATGGTCTGTGATTTTTTTCTGTGACTTTTGTAACCTAATGTGTTCCCTAAGATGTAGCAAAGTTCCTTTAAAAACTGTTGGGGGTTTTAAATTTCAGCTTCTCCCCCTTTTTGTTTGGGTTAAAAATGAAGGTGTTGTTGCTCCCCCATGATTTTAAATGGTATCGCGATAATCGATGCTCACTATCAAAAAACCCTTACGATAGCGGCCGTATGGCACGATCAATCGCGATAGCCAACGCAATCGCTCAACACTAATCCTGTCAAGTTCTTTCTGAACAGAAGAAATAAGTAAGTTGGAGGGCAAAAGGGAGGGTTGGCTCTTATGAGGGAGGAACAGTTTCTGGTGAGTTGAATGCCTAGGTATTGAATAGCTGTGTTGGACCATTGGAAAGGGAGACTAGCTAGGATTAAATATGTAACAGTAGATTAAAAACAAGAATCACTGATTTTGAATGATTGACTTTATAATATGATACTAGACCAAATTCTTCTAGAATAGTGAGAAATGAGACAAGGGGTTTTTTCAATTTTGGAAAGACCAATATTATGTTGTCAGCAAAAAGGTTTATGGTGTGTGATTTATCAACTATTTTAATGCCAAATATCTCAGTATGAGATTTTACTTTTTTTCGCCAATGGCTCCAAAATAAGGGCAAAAATTAGAGGAGACATAGGGCACCCTTTCCTGATACCATTCAATATCCAAATGTATGCCATTGTCTAATACTTTTACTGAAGGTACAGTACACAGGTTTTGAAAGGGAGAAAGATAGGAGGGAAAAAAGTTTCTCAAAAGTCAAAAAGAAAAATTCCGTGAAGGGTTGGGTTTATGTGTCGGCAGCTGTAAAGTGGATCCTGTCACATATCTATTAGGACCAAGCGGCAGATTATTTTCAAGCAGGGTAGGGAATCAGCTTGTGAGAGTTCCACGCAGAACGGGTGATAGCCCAAACAATGTTAGGGATGCAGGCCGCGACTCACAATACTCAGTAGTGGTGACTTAGTTGTTACAATTTTTCTGGGTACCCTGTAGGTGGAGGAAGTTCAGATCTTAACCCCATCCGCGATTCCACTTTGCTTTGGCTGTGGTAAGCCAGCAATTCTATGCCTGTATACTGCGGGAGACCACAAAGGACAGATCATGGCAGGCGATGCTGGTATGGAGGCCCAATCTGAGGGCATAAATGACTCTCCTTTAGTATAAATGTGACTGAGGAAAGGAAGTAGTAGCTGACAGGATGATAAAGATGGCCGTGTGAGGTAGGCCCCATTTTGCGTCACAGTTGGTCCAAATCAATCCTGGGCTTGGGATATACAAGCTTTTAAAAGATTTTTGTCTCCTAATAATCCCAGGATATAGATGGGGAAGATAGCTAGGAGCTGTGTGGGACTCTTTTTCACCTCAGGTGAAGCTGCCTTCCCTCTAAATTTAATTAAGCAATACATGAGGTTGGTTGAAATCTATAGTTTTATTAACAGGACGTAGGATTAGATTGAAACTGAAGAATAAACAAGAAAATACATACTATTATATTATGGTAGAATAAAAAAAAATGAGTGTATGGCAAAAAAATACAGTAAAAAACCCTAAATGTCTTACAAATGTTAGGCCAAAAGGATTAAAACCCCTTAACCCCTCCCAAAAAAAAAAAAATATGACTCTTTATTTTCTCCCCCCCGCCTTCAGGAGCCATAATTTTTTATTTTTTCACCCAAAAGACATATGAGGGGTTTTATTTTTGGGGGCAAAATGTATTTCTAATGGTGTCATTGAGTGTACCATAGATATACTAGGAAACCGCAAAACATTTTAAGTGGGGCTAAAGGTGAAAAAAAAGGGACTTGCGCCATGTTTGTGGGTTTCTTGCTTTTATGGCGTTCAGTCCTCAGTAAAAATGATGTATGATCTGTATTCTACAGGTTGATACAAATCTGGAAAATTTTACAATAGAGATGGGCGAATCGTTCCCAAAACCGAAGTGGAATTTCTTTTTTAGAATTTAAAAAAAAAACCTTGGGTTTTTGAAACCCAAAATCGAATTTTGGGGTTCCCCGGGAACGAATTTGTGCTTTTCATTGAAAAAAAAGGCTGCGAGAAAATGGCGTTAAATGGGGAAAAGCATCTGGAGGAAAAAGGGAAAACCCTGCATGAATGTGCAGAGAGGGAAGCCAATCGGAGGACCGGCGGGATTCTTTTGACGTAAACCGCACTATATAAAAACCGAGCGCGCCGGGGGCTCCAATCCTTCAATGTACTGCCCGGGAAAGGGTGCTGTTGGGGGGTGATAGCGCTTTCTGAAAAAAGGGATTTTTTACAAGGATTTTTGGGGGGTTGTTCAGCTTGTCTAAAGAGACTTTTTCTCTGAATGTTCTATTTTGTTTTTTTTTGGGGTTAATTGGGGTTTGGGAAATCAGTGTGCGTCCCCCCTGAACCCTTTGCTTTTTTAAAATTCAATATCCAAGGGGGAAATCAAACCCAAGTTTGTTGTTTTTCTTTAAAAAGAAACAGCTTTTTTTTAAATACAAATCCCCTTTCTTTTTTGGCTGCTCAATTCTATTGGCAATTTACACCCAGGGGTTTTTAAGCGTTTTTTTTGTGGTGTGCTGACAAAAAAAAAACCCGTCTTTTTAAAAGCCAAATAATATTTTTTTTTTGGGGTAGCCTATTTTCAAAAGAAAAGGTTTTTTAACAATTTTATTCTTGTTGTGTGGAGTAGAAAATACCCCATTGAAACCCACGCTAAAAAGCTACTAGTTTGGGGTGGCTAAACTTCATTGCGAAAATTTACACCCGGGGGGTTAATTAAGCGTTGTTTTGCGGGTGTGTTAAAAAAATAATCCCGTTTTTTTCCCCAACCCCCAAAATATTTTTTTTTTTTGGTTTGCCAAATTCACAACCCAAAGGGTTTAAAATTTACAATTTTATCTCTTGTTTTTGTGGCGTAAAAAATTTTAAAACATTGTAACAGCTACAAAGAAATATTTTGTGGTGGCAAAAATTTAAAATTGCGAAATTTACACCCGGGGGTAATTTAATGCGTTTTTTTGTGGTGTGTGACAAAAAAAAAACGTTTTTTTAAAAACGCCAAATTATATATTTTTTTTTTGGTTTGCCTAACACAAGAAAAGGTTTTTAATTACTTTTTTCTCTTTTTGGTGTGGGTAGAAAATCCCGCTTTTGTAACACGCTCCCAAAGCTACTTTTTGTGGGGCTAAAATTCTATTGCGAAATTTTAAACCCCCGGGGGTTTAATTTAAAGCGTTGTTTTGGGCTGTGCTGCCCAAAAATTTAAAACCGATTTTTAACGTTTTTTTTTTCAAAATATTAATTTAATTTTTTTTTTGGAAAAAAAAAAAAAAAAACCCCCCTTGTTTTAATTTTTTTTTAAAAAAAAAAAAAAAAAAATAAAATAAAAAAAAAAGGGGGCCCCCAAAGGGAAAAAAAAAAAAAAAAAAATTCCCCCCCTCCCAAAAAAAAAAAAATTTAAAAAAAAAAAAAAATCAAAGAGAAAAAAAAAAAAAAAAAAAAAAAATTTCCCTTTTTTCCTTTTTTTTTTTTTTTTTTTTTTTTTTTTTTTTTTTTTTTGGGTTTAAAAAATACCCCATTGAAAACACGCTCAAAGCTACTAGTTTGTGGGGGCTCAATTTAGGCGCAATTTAAAACCCAAGGGGGTTTAATTTAAAGCGTTGTTTTGCTGGTGGCTGACAAAAAAAAAAACCGTCTTTTTAAAACCCCAAAATTAAAAAATTTTTTTTTGGTAGCCAAATTTCACAAGCAAAGGTTAATTACAATTTTATCTCTTGTTGTGTGGTGTAAAAAAAAACCCCAAATTGTAACACGCTACAAAGCTATAGTTTGGGGTTTGGCCCCAAAATTCTTTTTGGAAATTTACATCCGGGGGTTAATTAAGCTTTGGGTTTTTTGTGGTGTGCTGAAAAAAAATTTAAACCGTTTTTTAACGCCAAATATATTTTTTTTTTTTTTGGTGGGCCCAAATTAAAAAGAAAAGGGTTTAAATTTACTTTTTAAATCTCTTGTTGTGTGGGTAAAAAATACGCCTTTGGGTAACCGCTACAAAGCTACTATTTTTTGGGTGGTAAATTTATTGCGAAAATTTACACCCGGGGGTTAAAATTTTAAGGGGTTGTTTTGCTGCGGTGTAAACAAAAATAAACCCGTTTTTTTTCAACCCAAATATATTTTTATTTTTTTTGGACCCTTTAATTCACAAAAAAAGGGTTTAAATTAAAATTTTTATCTCTTTTTGTGTGGCGTAGAAAATTCCCCATTGTAAACGCTTCAAAGTACAAAGTTTGGGGTGGCCCCAATTTTTTTGCGCAATTTACACCCAAGGGGTTAAAAAAGCGTTTTTTTTGCTGCTGTGTGACAAAAAAAAACCCCGTCTTTTTTACAACCGAAATATATACATTTTTTTTGTAGAAATAATTCACAACCCGGAAAGGGTTAATTGGGCCTGTTTGTGCTTTTAAAATTTAGTAAAAACACACAGTCCCTTGTAAAGGGGCCCAAAATAAAATGTAAATTTTTCCGGGCCATTTGGGGAGCCCCGTTTTTATACCCAAAGGGGGTTCCCCAAGCTTTTTAAATGGGTTCATTTGGAGTAAAAAAAAGGGTTTGTATTTTTTCTTTATACAGATAGTTCATAAAAACAGTGTTGAAACTTTTAGAAAAAAAACAGTATGTGACAGAGGGGGGTGGCGGGTCTGAAACGGAGGGGGCCAGTGGCACAAACATTTCTAAAACGGGCCGGTGGCGCACAGAAAGGGGGACGTCCCCAGAGGGGTCACTCGGTGAGGCCCCCAATTTGCCGCTATCTTTCTAGCGGGCTGTGTGTTGTTCAGAAACCCCAAGGGTTTTTGTTTGGGGTTGGGCCCTAGGTCATCCTTTTCCCTCCCAGATGACATTGAAAAAACCCCACCCAAAGGAGTCGGGGGGAAACCTCAGAAAAAACATTAGTTGGCGGGCCCCGGGGAGCGGGTAAGGGGCCCCTCACCTGCCCTCAGCCCGCCCGGGCCCCTTCCATTTTCCCCCCACCCCGGGGATTAAAATGTGGTTGGGCTCAGCGCCACTATATAGCGGGGGTTTAAACCCAATTTGGGAGGGAAGTCAGCAGCTACTTGGCACGCAAAGAAATGGGGCCAATACCCCCAGTTTTCTTGCGGAGGCGGAAAAAGTTAGATGTGGAGAGTGGCATTGGGAGGCCCAATGTGGTAAAGGGGGTCACCCTGGCTTACCAAGCCCGGAATGAGGGAGTGGGTGCCCGGAGGGAAACCCAAATTTAAGTTTGATGTTTGCCAAACCGCATTTGGGCCCGGGGTTAAAGCAAGTGGCTTCATCATCGTCAGGGGGAAAGAGGGGGGTTCCGTTGGGTAGGCAGCGGCCCCGCAGCAAGTGGGTTGTTTTGGCCGTGATTTCGGGGGTAGCAGCCAGTGTGAGGTGGGGGACCCAAAGGGGGCCTCAGGGGTAGAAAAAAACGCTTCGCAGGCCCAAGCCAAGTGGGGCATAGGGGCTAAAGCAAAAGGCAGCGGCGGCGTATTTCACTCAGTGCGGGTGTTGGCGGGAAAAATTCAGTTTACTCGGCGGTGTGGCATTTTCCTTTCCAAGAAAAGGGGGGAGCCGAATATGGGGTATATGTAAAATCTGGGGGCCCAAGAAGTGAAGCGGGGAAAGGGAGTTCGTTGGGAAAACGGCCCTGGGGGTCAAATCTTTGGCAGCGTCCCCCATGGGGTGGCCTGGGGAAAAGTGGTCAGTTTTGGGGGTTTCCTTCCTGCCGGGGCCCCCAGCAGAAGGGGCCCAAAGTGGCAGCATCCCCATTTCACCGTTCTGGGCCCCACCACCTCTGCGGGAAGGAGTTTTTTCCCCTTTGACCCTTTTCCCCCCCGGTCCAGATGTCTGCCCCTCGCTACTCATGGCGCCAGCGGGTTTCAGGAGGGGTTTGTAAAGAGAAAACAGTAGGGGGTTCCAACCCAAATCCTAAGGTGCAGCAGTGCCCGTGCCTGTCCAAGTTTTTTGGTATGCAGTCCCTCCCTTTCCAAATGGGATCGGGCCCATTCAGGAACTAATGGTTTGTGGGGCCCGAGATGGAGAGTTCCAAGGTAATTTTTTTTCCAAAAAGGCCCGGGGTTTTTTACCAAAAGCACTTAAAAAAATTTATGTAGAAAAAAAATTTGGGCAGTCCTTGAGCTTTCGGTTTTTTCCCAAGGTACACGGCACCCCAAGCGGACGTCTGGGGGCTGTAATTCCGGTCGGGCCAGTAAATGTCTTTACCCCCCAAAGGGTGAATGTGTTTCCCTGCCCAGGAAAACCAAAACAACTTGGAAAAGGAGACCCCGATTTCTCCCCCACGTTTTTCAAACGCTGCCCCTGCGCCAATGTGTTTCCTCTCCTCCACCACCACCATTTTCCCCCTCCAAAAAGAAATGCTCCATCTTTACCCATGTGTGGGGAAAAAGCGGTGTCACCCCAGTTTAACCTAGCTTGCCCCCGGCGAACAAAGTCCCCACAGGGGAGGAAATGTTTGGGTTTTTTTTTTGCAGCAAGAAATGGGGATGTTTTGGCTTTCTCCGCGCCAAATTTGAAAAATGGGAAAACCCCGGGGGGAGGACAATGGGAGGAACATGGTGTCCCCGCGCTGCCCCGGGGGGGATGGGTCCAGGGCCCCCTGCATGGCGAGTGTTAAATTTGGGTTTGGAAAAAAGGGGTTTCCTAAAGTTTTTCCCACCGATCTTCAGAACTTTTTGAAAATGGCGGGGGAAACTTTTTCCCATGCATTTTTACCCATTCGTAAAAAACCCAGGAACACCCCCCTCGAGTTGCAGGGCAGAACGGCCCCCCCCAACCGCTTGTTATGGGGATGTTTCCACCGCTGGAATTAAGCCTGCACATGATGGAGACTGTATGAACAGAGAAAGGCCTTTAAACGTTTTTTTGATGATCCAGGCGCAAAAGTACCCCCTGTGAAACTTTGATGTCAGCCATTGGCAGTAATGCGTGACCCCTGCCGTTTTTTTTGAGGCCCTTTTCGAGGGGGCCCAAAGTTATTTGTCAGTCGCCAGGATACGGGGGGAAAAACGCCCATTCCACGCTTCATGCCCGGGAAACAGATGCTGAAAAATCGGTTGGGGGGGGAAATGGAGATGTGGGGGGACCATTTCGTGGCCACATGGCCGGTGGGGGACTGAAATGGGGAGGAGGAGGGGGAAAGGAAAATTTGGGGAGCAGAACTTTGGTTGGTGAAAATAGTGGTTTTTTCTCCCCAGGTAAAAGAGGGGGAGGGGGGCGGGAGCGCTGGAGGAGGGGGATGGAGTGAGGAAGAGAGGCAGATGACTCCAAGCCCCTGGAGAAAAATTACAAGTGGAAAATGGAGGCCAGGGGCCCCTCGGGTCATTTGAAGATGCCCCGAAAGCATGCTTTTTCCCTTGGCTAGTGACGGGCCAAATTAGTCACCCCTTCGGCGGGGGGGGAAAGGGCCCTTCTGGCTCTCCCCCCTTTTGGGCCCCCTTGGGTTCCCGGCCCCAAAAAAGGGGAAACCCTTTTTTCCAGCTTTTGAGAGGGAAGACAAATCAAAAAATATAGGGAAAATCCTCCGAAATCAGTTGGCCGTCCTATGGGCGGAATCTTTCCCCCCTTTGACGGGGGGGCGGGAGGGGGGGTTTCCCTAAACCCGTCACGTATACTCCCCGCGGCTGGGGGGGGAAGGGGGGGGTTAGGGGGGCAGAAACCCAGCCCCCATCAGCAGAAAAATAAGTCGGGGAGTCATTTATGGCAGCTTCTTCACCCCCCTCTAGGGGAAGGGGGGCAGTTGAAGCTAAGAGCGGGCAGCAGGCCGGGGCTTTCCCCGGGAAACCAACAGGTTGTGGCTTCCCTTGGAAACCCACTCTCCACCCAGTTAAAAGGATCCGCTGGCCCTATGGGCACCAAAATGGATGTGGGGCCCGCAATTTTTGGGGTTTTTGCGGGGGTGAAGCCTGTTTTGGGCCCGGCCAGTAGTTTTCCCTCAGAGGGGTGTTCAGTGGGGGGGGGCCCACGTTCCCCCAAGGAGAACCGTTGTCACGGGAAAATTTTTAAAAGAGGGGCCCTTTGTAAGATAAATTTTCAGGCGTGGATGGCCAGGTTTTCCAAACCCCCCAAAAGGGTTTTTAGGGTAAAGTTTTTGGGTTAAAACAACTCCCCTTCACCCATTTATGATGCCCCCAACCCCCTGTTTGCCACATTCGGGCTGATATTTTCCCCCATTGCCTACCCCCGTCTTTCCGGGTGGTATTGCCCCCAAAACCCACCCCTTTTCATTGTCCCACTCTATTTGCTCTTTGCTGTGTGCTGTTGCGGGTTCCCGTGAAATCCACACTGGTCATTGTCCCACCTGGGCGGGGTACTTTTTTTTTTCCCCCCCAGAATGTAAATTTGTGAATCTTGCCCTTTCATGTGTTGCCCCTTGTATCATCACTCTTTTTGTAAATTGTCCCAAACTGTGACTCTTGCTTGCTGCCCCCAGGGGGCCCTTGTTTTCTCAGTATTTTTCCCGCTCTTTTGGTTTAAAAATTTTTTTGGCCATGCAAAATGTTTTTGGCCCAACCTTTTGGGCCCTGTTTTTGTTTGGCTTGGTGACTCCTGTGTGCCTCCAACATTGTCATTGTCCCATTTGTTGACCTCAGGGTTTGGCTGCCGTGGTGCTGCCGTGCCCCCATGGGGCCTACCCCTGTTTTTCCCACCTCCAGAATTTGTCTTTTTGTCCCACTGTCTGCCCCCTGCTGTGATGGGGTGTTGCCGTGCCCTCCCCACTGGGGCATTGGGGCCCTGTTGCCCTTTAAAGTGCTGCTTTTTTTTTTCTCCCGTCCCCTCCACACTTTTGTTTGTACCCTTTTTGGCCTACTCCTTTTTTGCCGGGCTCCAGAATTTGTCATTTTCCATCCCTGCCCTTTTGTGCTGCCCCCGGGGGCCCTAACTGTGCATTTTTCCCACTTGGGCCCTTGGTTTTGTTTTCCCAACTTCCAGAATGTCACATGTCCCCACTGTCTGACTCATGCGGGTTGGTTCCCGGGTCATTCCCCACACTATGTAAATAAGTTGCCACCTGAGCTTCAGTTTTTTTTTTCCCAGTTTTTGGGTCCCATAAACTTTTTTCCCCTAACGTTTGCTTCGTTTTTTGGTCAGTTTTCCCCCAAAAAAGTGCCCCGGGGTTTTTTATAGTGAAGGATTTAAGAGGGGGCGGCAGTTTTGTGCTTTGTCAAAACTAAAACAAAAAACATTGTATGAAGAACCTCAAGCCCCCTCTGATTTTTTAAGCAGGGAAAAAAGTTCTACAGCCCCCTGCGGCTCTGGGAAGCCGGGAAAATAGCTTTTTTTTAAACGGGGTTTGGTGCCGAAGTAATTCGGACCAAATTCGAATTTTGTGGGAAAAATTCGGCGAAGTAAACAAAAGGGAATTTTTGGGGAAATTTTGCCAAATTTAAATATAAAAACATTTTATGTTTCGTTATTTTTTGTTCCCGAAAAAATAAAAAAAATTTTTTTGAGGGGGAAGTGTATTTTTTCATTGTTTTAGTTTGGAAAAACATGTGAATAGGAGGGGGCG
>JAODAL010077236.1:0-13341 GCA_025379985.1 Phyllomedusa bahiana | reverse complement strand
GCCCCGGCGCCCCCGGTTATATGTGCGGTGACGTCACAGAATCCCGCGGTTTGATTGGCTTCATTCTGCAATGTCATGCAGGCTATGCTTCTTTCCCAGAGTTCTTTCCCCCTGTACGCCATGTGCTCGCACCTTTTATCAATCAAAAGCACACTTGTTACCCGAAGTACCCAAATTTCGACTTCGTTCAAAACCAAAGTTTTCCTGAAATTCTAAACGATTTCCACTTCGTTAAATCAATTCCCCCATCTCAAAAACCTATTACTTTGAATAGGTAGAACATTTGAATAACTGTCAGTGGGGGGACTAGCTTTGGTGGGCGGGGCTAAAAAGCTCATGAAAAGTTTGTGCATTAAAAATGCTTTTAAACTCACATTTTAAGAATAGGGACACAGCGCTGGAAATAGCAGGTCTGACACTAGTTGTGCTGCCCCTCGCAAGGGGGGCAAAATCTTGTGACAGGTTCTCTTTAAGAGAAAATGTAATTCCATGTAGCTGTCCTCCCCAGGGGTCTAGGGCTGCCCTTTGGCAGTTTTTTCCCGTCAGGTCCCGATAGTTTTTATTTATAAAAAAAACAGGTCTACATGTATAGTGCAAAATAGTTACAAGTAATGGGTGTGGCTGTACGGGGCCCTAAATTTACTTAAGGTAGGCTACAGAATGTATAATAACAGTTTATGCTCTGATGAAAAAAAGTCAACAGCAACGGGAAAATGACTGTAGTAAAGGTGCACCCCTAAAGGCAAAGCTGGCATCAGTCATCTATTAACCATTTCAGTCCCCATACAGCCAATTTACTAGTTCCTATTTTTTAACATATTGTGGGCCCCTTTTTGATTAGGGCCCCTGACAGGAGTAATGCCAGTACTGTCCTATTGGCACGCCTGCTTAAAGGAACTTGAACCAAAGTCCAGGTACCACAAAAAAAAGAAAGACCAGACAGCTCATCCAAAAAAAACAATTCACCAAAGCGGTAATGTTTCAGCTCTAAACTGAGCTTTTTTTCAAAGCTTGAAAAAAGCTCTGTTTAGAGCTGAAACATTGCGACCCGGGTGAATAAAGGAGCTAATGTTTTGGGAAGTGTTGCCTAATCTTTTTTCTTTTTCATTCTGAGTTCTGAATCCAAGCAAGAGACCACCATAGGGTAAGGATACATGGTGCATTCAGGTTGCAGACTAAGCGCCGAAGTAATGTGGCCATGAACCATAGCAGGAAACAGCAAAAAGGTTTTTTGAATTGCTTGTTAAATGGCTACATAAACATGTCAGGCAACATTGGCAAAAGTATACCTCTATTAACATTGGTTATTAAAGGAGTGACGGTTTTGTGTGGGCCTTTAAATTTTTGCGCCAATTAAAACCCTTGGCCCACCCTGTTTTGACCTTCCTGACCAGCCCTTTTTTTAAATTTGCATGTGTCAATTTATGTAGATAACTTTTTTAACATTTTTACCTTCCATGTGTTTCAAGATTGTTTTTCGTGACACTTTTTGCTTTAAGTTATAAAAATTTTTACCCATAAAATCCTTGTTTGTTTTGAAAAATTCAAAATTTCATGAAAATTTTGGAAAAATTCACGTTTTGAATGTTGCAAAATTTTCTGCGGCAAGAAGAAAATTATTCACCACAAAATATTTTAAAAACTAGAAATTTACCATATGTCCACTATAGGTTGGCATATTTTTTAAATGTTTTTTTTTTTTTTTATTTAGAATTAGAGGGCTTAAAAATTTAGTAAAATTTTCTCAATTTTAAGAAAATTTGCAATATACTTTTTTTTTTGGGACCACTCCATTTCTGACTGGCTTTGGGGGACCTGCATGTTAGATCCCCCCCATAAGGAGCCTCTGAGAAACTAGACCCCTTAACGTATTTAAAACATATTTAGGAAGTTTGATAAACCTTTAGATATTTCAAGAATTAAAGCAAAGTGGAGGTAAAATTTTCAAAATTTCCTTTTTTTTTCAGATTTTCAAATTTTTATCCATTATTAATGGAAATAGGTAAATGTGACTAGGTAAAGCAAATTTTATCAATTCCCGGTCTCCCGTTTTTAGAGATACCCCCAATTTTGGGGCCCTGTGCATTATTTGGCAAAACCTTAAGCCCCGGAAATGGAGGAGCACCTATTACTCTGGGGGTCTCATTTTAAATAGTTTTTATTTTGGGCGCCTTTTTTTTCAGGGTTTTGGGGACACCTAAGGGCTAAAACTTAAAAAAACACCCTAAATAGAGCTATGGAAACTCACCCCTTGGGAAAATATATCCAGGGGTGCATTGAGTTATAGAAACCCAGGTGATTCCAATTTTTTTTTAGCTAAGGCTGTGAAAATTAAAAAAAAATTTTTTTTCCAATAATCTGCAATTTTAGCTTCAAATGTTTCATTATACAAGGAACCCGGGAAAAAAAGAACCCTAAAACTTTTTTTAAAGCAATTTTTCCAAGTTCGGGCAATACCCTACTTTTGGGGTGAAAAAACTCCCTGTTTGGGCGCATGGAGGGCGTATAAGGGAGGGAGCGTTTATTTGGCTTTTGGAAACGATTTTGGTGGGGCCATGTCGCTTTGAAAAAGCCCCCAAAGTAGCAGAACGGGCGAAACCTTCCGAAGTCGCCCCATTTTGGATTTAACACCCCATCAGGAATCTCATCTAGGGGTTTGTACTATGCATTTTGGATGACAGGTGTTAAAGGGTTTTTTTTTTTAGCTTTGGGCAATGAAAAGGGGGGGAAAAAAAAAACGCGTTCGGTCATTGTTTTTTGAGTTTAAATTTTTTTACAGCATTGCCGTGCAGTGTAAATGATGTGATTTTTTTACTATGGGGGTCGGTAAAATTTAAATGTATGTTTTTATTCGTTTTTTTGTTTTATTATTTTTTAACAGTAGAAATATGTCTATAAAAAAATTGCTTTTTTATGTTGTCCTATTCTGACAGAATAATTTTTTATTTTCTGTGTGCAGAGCTGTGTATGGGTTGTTTTTTGGGGATGATTTGAAGTTTTTTTATTGGTACCATTATAGGGGCTATGTGCTATGTTCAATTTTTTTAAGGTTTTTTTGTGGATTTTTTGAAAAAAATACGCAATTTGGGTGGGTTTTTTTTTTTATTTTTACTTTTTTAGCGGTATGTACGGTTAATTATGACATGGTGCTTTACTCAGGGGTCAATACGATTACACCGAACCCATTTGTATATTTTTTTATTTTTTTACGCTTTTATAAAATTTAAAAAACACTTTTTTTCACCGGGAAAAATGTTTTTGATCGCCATAGTTGAGAGCCATAACTTTTAAATTTTTTCGGTGCTTGGAGCTGTGTGGGACTTGTTTTTTGCGAGATGAGTTGCGTTTTTTTTAGTTCATTTTTGGGGGGAAAGGTTTTTTGATCGCTTTTAAAACCATTTTTTTGGGGCCCGGGTGAAGAAAATCTGCAATCCTGTGTTTTTTTATTTTTTTTTTTAACGGGTACCCGGCGTATCCATGATAAGTTAGCTTTCTCTTTGGGGCGTTGATTATGGGGATTAAACCCCATTTATTAGTTTTTTTTTTTGTTGAAGACTTTAAAAAAAAAAGAAAAAATGTTTTTAGTGTGTTTAAAAAAAATATTTAGCATCGCTATCTTCTGAGAGCTTAATTTTTTATTTTTCCGTATACAGAGTGTATAAAGGGCTTTTTTTTTTTCGGGATGAACGACGTTTTAATTGGTACAACTTGGCTTTTTTGGGGTTTTTGACGCTTTTTATTCCTTTTTATGTGTAAAGGATGAACAATAAACTTAATTCTGTGTTTTTTTTTTTTTTTTTTACAGGTTTTACCGTTGGGTTAATTAACATGCAGATTTTAGGGAGGTGTTACGAGTGGCGATCCAAAATAGGGTTTTTTTATTTTTTTTGATCTTTTTTGGGGCGTTGGGTTTTAAAGGGGAAAAAGGGCGATGTAGTATTTTTATTTTATTTTTCGTGTTTTTTTTTTACTTTTTTTTCACTTTTTTATCTTTTTTTGTGTTTTTAAGTTTATTTTTTTACATTTCCCCATAGGGGATTTTTATGAGAGATTTTGTCTTCATTCAATGGATCAGTACTGCTTTTTGTTGACTGGTTCCTATGGTTTTTGTCAGTCACGATGCCGGGACATGCCCACAGGGCACGGCCCCGGGATCGTGAGTCACAGACAACCCGGAAGGGGATTCTTGCCTTCCGTGCTGTCTGTAGAGGGCAGGAGCTCAGGGTCGCCCCATCCGGGCGCTGCTGCCCCCGGCAGGGCAGGGGAGCGATCTCTCCTGCGTTTCCTTAGTTATTGGACCCCACGTCGCGATAATTAAGGGGTTAACGGCCCCCCCCCCACCCCGGAGCGATCCCCGGGGTGGGGCCGGCTGGGGAGTGCTGTAAAAATACAGCTGCACCCCGCGTTTGATGGCGAACTTGCTTTAGAGTTCGCGCGATCCTCAGGAGTATCCATACGTCCAGATGCGTTTAAACCCCAAAAGACCGGAGTATGGATACGGCCCCAAAGGGGTTTAAGGGGTTTTTGCTTTATAGGGAATATAGAGTCGGAAATGACGATTGTTTAACTTCTTTTAATTTAAAACATTTTGGGAAATTTTTTTTTTTTTTTCATATCACTATTAATATATATATTTTTTTAAATATTGATATCTTGCAATTTTCACTTTGGTTACTAGGCCTTATTATAGCCTGACCCTTCCTGTTCCGTGGAGAAAGCTTTTCAACAGTCTTCTTATTGTCAGCACTGGCAGGGTTCTTAAAACGGTGCACCAATGTGTGTTTTGAAAAAATTTTCCATAAAAATAGTTAAAAAAATAGAAGTAGCCCCAGTTTACCCCCCCCTCCATGAAAACGCTTCTTCCAGGTAGAAAACTTTCCTATAGAAAAATCTCTGGGTTGTTCCCATTCACAGATCCTTGCCTTAGTGCTGTACGCATTTCTAAATAATTTTAAAATGGTTGCCCCAATAATCATATACAAACAACAGAAATAAAAAAAAAAACTACAATCATAAAATTAAAACAGCTAAGAAGAAAATAATAAGTTTGTATCAGTATCTGGTTTTAATTACTAAAAAACATATTGGTGATAGATTCCCTTTTAGAACCAACAGTACAGTGTCCCACTATGGTTCTCGGTCACACCTTGGCCACACTTAGGGGCCATTTATACGCACAGTTCAAATACCGGTCGGTTTATCGACCTTTTATTGTTTGTTTTCGTGCCATGCACAGGGGGCTACGGGGGGACGGCTTTTCCCCGTGGTTGAAGAGAAAAACCCCCTTCACATAGACATCTTCATATTCATCCAAAAACCGGTCAGAAGAATTAACATGTTCTATGTTTTTCGGACGACTGGTAGTCTGAAAATCCGCTGGGCGGAAAACCTGTGCAGTGGGGACTGCTGTGTTGGTTTTCCATAGAGGCCCCTGTAAAAAAATTTGCCCCGGTTTATAGTCGGTTTTCAAAATTAAAAACGGCTGAAAACCTGTGCCTTACACTGCAACCTGAACATGCCATGAGTCCTTATCCATAAACTGCTGCAATGGCTAATAAAATTGGATGTGATAATTTGGCGATGTAATTATTGTCATCCTGCCCATCCTCTAAAACAATAAAGCCAGTTCTAGAATTTTGTTATGGATTCCTATGAGTTCTGCCTCTGTGGTGGCATTGGTAGTTGATGTAATGGGGCATTTAGTCAATAGGTCACAAATGACCTTAACTGTATTACAAGATGAAGCAAAACATTAAACACATTTCTGCTGTAAACATTGGTGTAGTTGGGGGGGGGTTGCGGTCTTTATCTATGGTTATGTTACTCATCAACATTTTCTTGACACTATTTACTGGAAAGATAATTTAATCATTTACTCATTGTTTCCTTCGGATGCATAAACTGACCTTTCATCTTCTACAACTGTGCATTGAAGAGATCATGTGCCAAAGAAACCGACCCGGCAATAAGAAGACATACGGTATATAATACGCTGCATTGTCAGACGTTCCGAAAGCCCCTTCAGTACAGCTAGATTTGCATTAGGTAGATTGAAAACAGACACAAATAATGGAGCATTACTTCTGGCTAAATAATTTTTCTTTTTCGTCCGTTATTATCAATCTTATCATGGGGAATAAATTTCTAAATAACTAGGAAAGACTAATTGTTCCTTATTAATTCAGAGAAAGATGTCTGCTGTACATTAATAAAATCACTTTTCTGTAAACTTTCAGATTCCTTATCTGTGTGTTACTACTCAGATGGACACAAAGGGCGACATGTCCGAAAATTGGCATCGCCGTGGCAGATTTTAGGCGCATTTAATCAGTGTAAATTGCGCCCCGAAAAAAACAAACCTTTAAAAATCTGGCGTCTGGTATACCATGATGTAAACTTAATGGGGACATGTATGAAGCTCGCCGGGTCGGGGCGCCTTTTCGCCAGTTTTCCCGGCGAAAATCTGGCCTGATTTTTTTCGGGCGGGGCGCGTCTAATACAATGTAAAGTCTGCCGCCCCGCCAGTGTGTTAGGGCATGCGGGACTTTGGGAGGCGGGGCTACCTGAGATTCGCCGCCCCGGAGGTAGTCGGTCATAATGTGGGGAAAAAGTCGCTGGCCTCGCCGTTTGTGGGGGCGCACGGGGATGAGGCGGTGCGGGGCTGGTCTACGTTTCCCCCATCCGGGCGTGCGCTCGTCTGGGGGAAAATTCCCCGCCCCTCGCCAGGTGTGGGGTCAGTGCGGGACTTAGGCGCTGTGCGGGACTGCGGCAAAAATTGTTCCGAGGGACAGGCGGGAAAAAACGCGAGAAAAATTCCAATGGGGTTGCGGAGTATGAATCAAAAATCCCCCTTTAAAAAAAAAGAAAACCTTTCAAGTAAAAAAATAAAACAAAACACTTCCAAATATTCTAATTCAAAAATTAGGATTTGGAAAATTGCCAGGAAATACAGTAATTAAATTCTGAAAAGCTCTTTTTTGGTGGGCAAAAACCGGCCAAATCAGAATAGGAGCGACGTGAACCATTAAAACATGGAGAACTTTTGACAATCAGAATAAAGGGGGGGAAAATTAAAAAATTCAGTAAAAATGCGAAAAGAGCTGATTGGTGGTAGCGGGGGCTTGGCTATCTCGGCCAATCAGAAAAGGAGTGACAGGGACCCTTTTAACCCTATGGAGAAGTTTGGCCAATCAAAAATCAAAGGCGGGGATAGTTCAAAATAAGTAAAAAGCAGAAAAAAGTGTTGGTTAAGTAGCGGGGGCTTGGCAGTCAGCCAATAGAATAGGAGGAAGAGCCCCATTAAAAATATGGCAATCAAAATCAAAGGGGGAAGTTCAAAATCCAAAAAAAATTGCAGAAAAGAGTGTTTGGTTGAGTAGCGGGGGCTTGGTATCCCAGCAATAGAGCGCGAGCTACTTGCCCCATTGTAGTTTGGAGAGATCGGCGAAAATGCAATTCGGTCTCCGCCTTGCGGATGGGTATGATTAAAAAAATAATTTTTATTAAAATGCAAAAAAATTCTCTGAAAAAGAGCTGAAACCCCTTTTTTAAAATCATAAATAAATCCCCAACAACGGTTTGTGGCCCGAACCGGCGCTAATAAAGGGAATTTGGGGTTTTAGGGGAATAGCTGGGAAATACAGTAATTCAAATTGGAAGCTCTTCTCATTGGTGGATAAACCACCAAACAGAATGGAGGACAGTGTCCCATTAAAAACCCATGGAGAACTTTGACCCAAACAGAATTTGGAGCGCTTTGGGCCCCTTCTAACCTTGAAGGGGTATTAACCCCAAACAGAATAGGAGAACAAAAACCCATTATATCCTATGGGGAAGTTTTGACCCTCAGAATCAAAAGGGGGGAAGTTCAAAATACAGTAAAAAGACAGAACCTCCCTTTATAGGTTAGAATGTTCCACTGTCGCTCATTTTGATTGGTAAAATTTTCTAGGTATAAGGGTCTTTGTCGTCCCATTCTGATTGGTGGCTTCTGGCTGGGTTCCACATTTAAATTACTGTATTTCCCGGCAAATTCTCTCTATTGAAATTTCCCTATGTAGGCCTTTCTCGGCAAACAAACGCTTTGTTTGTGATTTAATTATTTATGTTTATAGAAGTTTCACCTTTTTCTGAGAATATTGAAAAAACTAAAAAAAATTTATTTTTTTATTCTTCCCCGGCCGCACGGCGCTGAGAGCGAGATTGCATTGCGCCAAACTTCCAAAGACTACAATGGGACATGTAGCTCGGTTCTGATTGGCTGGGAAAAGCCAAAGCCCCCGCTAGTAAAGCCAATCAGCTTTTTTTCTGTTTTTTACTGTATTTTAAAACCTGTCTCCCTTTGATTCTGTTTGGGTTTCCAAACTTCTCCTTAGGTTATAATGGGCTTTGTCGCCCCTATTTGATTGGCCGGGGTTAGCCAAGCCCCCACTAGCAGTTCAGCTTTTTTTCTGCATTTTTACGTATTTTAAACTTTTCCCGCCTTTGTTTCCTGTTTGGCCCCAAACCCTTCCCCAATAGGTTTTAGGGTTTCTTTAGGGCCGCTCCTATTCTGATTGGCCGGTTTTGCCCGGGACCAAGAGAAAAAGCTTTCAGGTTTTTAAATTTAAACTGTTTTTCCCCGGAAATTTTTAAATTTATCCAAATTTTCTGGTTATTGTGCCTTTTTTGTTTTTTGGGAAAAATTGTTTTTTTTTAATATTTTTTTTATTTTGAGGTGTGAGCTTTTTTTTTTGACAATGTTTTCCCCCTTTTTTATAAAGGTTTTTTTTGGGGGGAAATCATACTCCTGTTTCCCCCGGAGGGAGCCCGAGATTTGTTTTTTAGGATTTTTCTATTTTTCCCCGGCATTTTTCCGTTCTTGTTTTACTTCGCCCCCAAGGGGAGTTTTTTAGAAAAAAAAACAAACCAGGTCGGGACTGTCGGAGCGGGGGAGCGCTGCATTGGGGCCGCACTTTTGCCGAACCCCGGGGATCGTACTTGCCTGGGGTTTTTTCCCGAGCGCGCCGCGTCCCCCCCCGGAAACGTCCCCCGGCCCACACCATCCCCAATTGCCCGCCCCTTCATGCAGGCGCAGCCAAAAAAGTGGAAAAACCGCTGCACCAAATCCCTGCGTCCACGGGGGTTTTCGGGCCCCCGGAGGCGCAGGTTTACCCCAAAAAAAGGGGCGAAAAAACCGGGTTTCATACATGTCCCCCAATGTGCCAAAAAAAGGTGCTTTTGGCGAAAATTGCGGCGTTTAGCTTTTCATTGGTAGTATATGCAAGGGCCCTATGGGAAGGCGAAAATTACATAAGGGGAGGCGCAGAGCATATCATTACTAGTGTATGTAATGTGCCTAAATGGGTGCATTGCGTTATAGCGGTGCACAGGGTATCATTGTATCTATATTTAATGCGCCTTTTTAAGTGCATTACAAAGTGTCGTGTCGGCGTTTTTTTTCACCTAGTTTTGGTGTGCGACCCGTTCTTTTCATCTAGAATTTTTTGGGTCAAGAGTATTTTTTTGTGCAAAATTTGAAAAAAAAGGGCTTGCGTATTGGGGTATGTCCCCCTAAATTTCTTGTCAATGCTGTGTTGAATTTGCTCTTTTTTTTAAAAACTTATTAATTTTTAAAATTTAAATTTGGAGTGGTAGATTGTTTTGATTTGATAGATAGAAAAATTTGATAGGGTAGATAGTAGTTTGATAGATAGATAGATAGGTACATAGATACATGATACTAGAAAACCCACTTTCATACATACTGTGAGCTTGCCCCAGTTCTGGGATCACCCCATGAGTCTTTAAAGGGATTTAGACAGAGGCAGAAGGGCGGTACAAAGGTGCTTGGCCCATGGGTTTTTTTAAACAAGGGAGAAACAAAAACCCATGGAAACATGGCCCCGCAAACAAAAAAACAAAAAGACTTGCTCGTTTTGAGCGCTTTCCCCAACAAGGCGTTGTTCCCAGAAGGTAGAATGGGAGGGAAAGCCCACCCAGTCAGCTACCTGCTGAAACCCTTTTAACAGCCCGGAAAAAACCCCGGGGTGGGGCCAAAGGGGAGTAAAACAAACCCCCCCTGATCTATTTTTATCCCAAAAAAAAAGGGCCCAAACCCCGGGGAATTTGGTGGTAGCCCTACTAACAGAATTTAAAATAGGTTCCCACAGTTTGTATGTCGACATCTATTTTTCAAAAAGGCTTTCACTTTCCCCCAAGGCTCCCTTTTCTTGTTGGGGATGCGTTCTTTACTCCCCAGACATATATCCAGAACCTGGCTGGGATATATACTCCGTTGTAGACCTTCCCAGCTGCGGCCTTACAATAGATACATACATACAGTAATACATACAGCACTAGATCTCAATGACTACTAAAAAGATGAAGACCAACACTTTCCTCCAAGGTAGCCAGCTTTGTTTGTAACTTAAAAGGTTTGTTTGACGAGCTGAAAAAATACCTTAACTTGTATGTCTGAGTCTTCATTGATCTCCCACAGATGTTTTCTGCACTTATTTGCATTTTCCTTTTCTGCATGTAGCCTCCCTTCTTTGAAGCCGAGCAGCAGTATTTATTGTTTGAAAGCTGTTTTCCTTTATCGTGTAAAACTACAAGCCCCAGAATCCTTTGCTGTAGTTCATCTCCCTCTGAGCCTTGGTGCATATTGCTTGTTTCGAACCTCATGTTCAAAGGTGTCACCCTCAAAGAAGCCAAACCCCCTTTGGTCAACTGATCTCTTGGGCTCCACACAGAGCTATTGAGTTTCCTGTCATCCAATTGCTGATGTAGAACTGCAATAGTCAAGCAGAAAATTTAAGGAAAGTATATTACAAAGGTGCTTAACTATGGAAGAGGTATTATTTATTATTTATATTTTTTTTAACTGGACAACCACTTCTATGTCTATACACAGTGTATATACCTTCGAACTTCTTGTCTTTCTGCCATCTACTAACCAACCCCACCCTACTATTTCTGTCTCAGTGTGTGGTACCACCATAACTCCTTGGCAGCAGGCCCGCTATCTTACGGTTATACTAGATTCTGGTCTGTCTTTCACTCCAATTATCCAATCACTCGCCCGCTCCTGTCACCTGCCCCTCAAGAACATCTCCAGAATCCATCATTTTCTCACTGTAGAAACAGCTCAAACTCTCATTGGTTCTCTTATTCTTTCTCGTCTTGACTACTGTAACTCTCTGCTTATCAGTCTCCCTCTCTGTAAACTCTCCCCTCTCCAATCTGTCCTGAATGCAGCAGCCAGGCTTGTCTTTCTTTCCAGCTGCTATACTGATGCCTCTACCCTGAGTAAATCACTGCCCTGGTTGCAAATTCAGTACAGAATACAACATAAACTGATCACTCTCACCCATATAGCTCTCCACCGTGCTGCACCCCTTACATCTCCTTCCTTTATCTCTCTCCCATCCGCTCTGCTGATGATATCAGAGTACATTCCCCAATCATCTGAACCTCCCATGCCCATCTCCAAGATTTCACACGCGCTGCACCAGTTCTCTGGAACATGTTACTCTATATGATCTATATGACTCACAACCCTCATAGTTTTAAGAGTGCCTTGAGAACACATTTTTTTAGTCTGGCCTTCCAAGATCCCTAATTGCTAACCCCACCTGTTATCACACACATCTGTCACTCCCTACACTAGGGCACTCATAGGCACTTACTGTATCTGTATATAGATGTACTGTCAGAGTGGCAGGTTCACCCAATTTTTATGTAAACCACCTCATATTTATGAAACTTGGCTGGGCCATTGTAAACCAAGCACTTCTAACCCTTCGTCTCACCCACACACCCTCATAGATTGTAGGCTCTCGCGAGCAGGGCCCTCACACTTTGCGCCTCATCTGTAAGTACTTTTTAATGTGTAATGTCTGTACTTATACCCTCTAAATTGTAAAGTGCTGCAGAATAGGTTGGTGCTATATAAATAAAGATTATTATTATTATTCTACTGATTTTACCAGAAATTACACAACATACAGTTACAGAGTAATATTATTATTCCTACTTCCAATGTTGGCCGTGGATAGTTCATGAAGGAAGTCACGTGTGATGAGCTGACTTGGTGGATATATAAGGTGTGTGATAGGCTGTCTGCACACATATCCCTCGTTGCTGTCATGGACAGAAGATCAAAAAGTGATGATTATTAACTTTCAGGCCAAGGGTGGCAATATTTCTGACACCGCACAGTTTGTGAACTGTTTGCATGCTGTGGCGAAAGTGTATTGTGAATGATCAAATGTCACAAATACAAATAAGTAAAATGGAAACTGTGGAGCACCATGTGCCATTGAAATTGGAGGTGACTTACAGCTGCAAAGGTGCAGGGGAGAAAATCAACACTGTACAGTGGAGCAGCTCACCATTAAAATGAACCAGGAGGCTTCCAGATGTGTTAAAAACAACAATTGGGCTTCGAAACAGACGGGTGGTCACTGCATCTCTTGCATTGGTAGAAAAGGCTTCAGTTTTCACTCCAGTATCAGAATTGGACCGCCACCAATTAGCAAAGGGTTACCTTCTCTGATAAAATTGAACAGATCGATATTGGTACAGCCATACATGCTGATTGTCTTCCCTGGATCGGATGGGATCTTCTAGCAAGACAAAGCAACGTCACACAGCTAGAAATGTCCGACACTGGTTGGAAGAGCAGGACCAAGACTTCCAAGTAGTACCCTGATCCCCTGATTCCCCAGACTAGAACTCAATGAGCTATCTGTGCGACCATCTTGCTTGTCATGTTCGCTCTCTGTATCCTCCCCCACACACCCTCCAGCAGCTGTGGGATGCAGTCGGCTCCAGATACCTGTGACAACCTATCAGGACCTTATTAAGACCCTCCTAACCCGTATTACTGTTGTCCGTTCTGCTTATTGCGGTTACTCTGGGTTTTAGGTTATAATAATGTGATCTGGCTATGAATAACTAGTTATTGCTGGATGTCAGACATTTTTTTGGTAAGCACAACACAAACCAAAAGCCACAATAACTTGTATACTATAAATAACTAACCACTAAGACATTTGGTCTTAGATTTTTGTTAATTACTGATCATAATGGAATGAGCTTGGCAAAGGCCACTAACCAACAAATACTGGAGGTTGAATTAGAGAATGATAACTTCAATCAACACTAGCTGTTAGTGAATAGACTGCAGAGTAAGAATGATAGTAACTAACACATGTTATATGTTATTGTTATTTATACGGTGCTGACATATTCCACAATGCTGTTCTCAGATTGTAATCACGTACATTGCTTTCTGTCCCCATTGGGACCCACTGTGTAAATTCCAAATTAGCTTATTTGTATGTTTTTTGGTGTGTG
>JAODAL010077235.1:0-13341 GCA_025379985.1 Phyllomedusa bahiana | reverse complement strand
GTTTACAACCCTGGCCGGGCGACTCCCATTTTATGTGGTCTATGGACAACACCCCTGCCCATCACTCCCTCTGCCTTCTTCTTCTGATGTCCCCGCTGTGGATGACCTGATCCCTGAAACAGGTGTCACCTTGCATGAAGTCCCAAACGGACAAAAGGAGAAGACCTCCCCCAACCTTTCCTCCCGGTGACAAGGTGTGGCTGTCAGCCAAATATATACGGCTAAAGATTCCCAGCTACGAACTCTTGGGGCCATTCAAGGCCCTAAAGCAAATTAACGCTGTTGCCTGCAAGCTCTGTCTTCCTCCTACGATGTGTGTCCCCAACTCCTTCCATGTCTCCCACCTGGAACCTCTATTCCTGAATCATTTTGCTTAAAAGATCATCTCTCTGGCTCCCAAAGTGGATACCAACAATGTTTATGCTGTAAAAGAGATTCCGGCTATGAAGGTGATTAGAAGAAGACGACACCTTCTTGTTGACTGGAAGAGGTTTGGGCTGGAAGAAAGGTCCTGGGAGCCGGAAGCCACTATTCTGCACTGGGAGCTACTGTGAAACTTTCTTCAGGTGAGAAAGAGGGGGGGAGGCCCAAGGTGGGGGTACTGTTATGGGTGCCCCCGTGATCCACACGTCGGGTCGCATACACACCTGTACCCCTGGTCCTTTAGCAGTTTCCCCTTTGAGTTGCCCCGCAACCCACATGTCAAGAAGTGGATGAACTTGCAGTTCGCGTCCTCACACTGTGTACTCACCTCTCCTCGCCCCCGGCGCTATCTCTGCCGGCCGGTGTGCACATCCCCACTCCTTAGGACGAGTGTGCACCAGATCTTTAAAATTTAAAGGGCCAGAGCTCCAGTAACTGGGTAATTACTGGGCGCTAACCCCATATTACCCAGCATTCCCCTCTCTTCCCTGCCAAATCTTCAGTGTCCTTAACCTGTTGAAAAAGCGTTCCTATTGCCTTATTGCCTATAGCATCTACCAGATCTTCTTGCCTCTGTCCCTCGACCATGACCGTTGCCTCCTGCCCTGACCCTTTCTGCCTGTCCCTGACTACGAGCCTTTTACCTGTTTCTGTACCGCGTCACACCTCGGCCGCCGCTGCAGTGTAGATGGCAGATGCTATACATTATACAACATAACATTATACAACATACTTCATTTAGCTTGCGAGGGCAATGACTTGTTGGCGGACGCTTTTATGCTGCAGAAATGTACCAAGAACAGTTGTCACTTCCCTTCTCCTTCTTGGTAGCTCAGAATAGGTGCATTACTCAGTAGGGGGCGACAGTGAAAGAGAAACTCCTGCCAGGGTAAAGAGAAGATAACCATCTGGGCTCCATCTTTTGCCATGGACAGGAAGAACATTGCTCATTTTGACTTATTGTAGATACTGTATCCAGTGAATAGACGAGTATCAGACAGGGGTCGATTCCACAGTATAAGAGCAGAGATCCCATGATTGCTTTCCCCTCCGTATTGTGATGACCTATAGACAGGCTTTATGATGACAACTTGTAGTTCATATATTTCATTGCATTTTCTTTAAATTCTCCATTGTATTTTGCATGTAATTCAGACTCCCCTAATCAGACCCCGAAGCATAATTCACACACCATAATTTGGACAAAAATAATTAAGTGTTCCACATATAGACCCCAAAATGAGCTCAAACCCCAACATTATTCAGACTTTATGATTAAAAGTTACTAAAAGTTGCTTAATGATAAAAATTGATAAACAAAAGCATTTTCTGTCTTTTTCTATTTTCTACTATATATTCAATAATGAGAATTAACAGAATGCTTGTTTCTCTGCAGGGTCTGAGGTTCACACAACCTGCAAGCGCCTCCCAGAGGTCAATGAGAAGAATGCAAGCAGCTGTTTTATTCCTGAGGATAATATGTTAGGCTATGTCTACACAGCACGGGTTTTCTGTCGCGTTTTCGGTGGGTTTAG
This sequence comes from Phyllomedusa bahiana, assembly GCA_025379985.1. Classification (NCBI taxonomy): domain Eukaryota; kingdom Metazoa; phylum Chordata; class Amphibia; order Anura; family Hylidae; genus Phyllomedusa; species Phyllomedusa bahiana. The sequence continues at coordinate 11,383 of JAODAL010077235.1, read as the reverse complement.
TATTTTGAAACCACTGAGAATCTGACGGTGCACTGTGCTACATAGACAGCAATGAAAAACCCCCGCTGTATTCTGTATATACTAGTGCATCAAAAAAAAATAGAATATCACTGAAAAGATAATTGATATCAATAATTTAAGTCAAATAGAGAAAACTCATATATTGTATAGACTCATTACAGTGTGAATTATAAGGATTAATAGAATACATTTGTGAGCCCTGTAACAAATACAAAGATCCTGGAGAACCCCTTTCATTTTCAATGATATTCTAATTTTTTGATATGCACTAGTGTGTGTATATATATATAATATATATTTATATATATATATATATATATATTATATATATATATATATATATTAATATATATATATATATATGTAGTGTGTACAGCACAGATTTTTTTTTACTGTCGGGCAAAAAATCTGGCGGAATGTGCAACATGTTGTATATTCCGCCAGATTCTGCTTGGAATTGTCGCCAGCCCCGCACATTCAATGTATGAGCTGACGACAAATCTGAATAATGGCGCCAGATTTCCGACAGTATTTTGTCATATGCTGTGTAGACCTAGCCCTACAAATGCACTGTGCTGGCAGAAAGATACATAGTAACATTGAAGGGATTGTCACCTTTCTGATGTTTAGGAAACCAAATCTTGGAACCATCTTTGCAACAACCAAAAATGTAACTATTTTCAACATAATAGCAGCCACCCTATTTTAATTGCCTTGTCTTTACTGTTACAGACACCAAGGGCGCGACCCCACGGCAGAGGACAAATACCGGTCGGTTTATCCGACCAGTAGTTGTCCGGTTTGTGTGCCGTCCCCACGGCTGGGGGGTGGGGGGGGTGACATTTCTCTGCGATGAGCCCTCCCCCTTCACATTGATATCTTCATATTACGTCCGAAAACCGGACGGAAGAATGTGCACGCACAATCTTTTTCAGGCGGCCAGGCGGAAAACCCGTGCAGTGGGGACTGCTGAACGGGTTTTCCATAGAGCCCTATTGTGCTCGTTTGCGGCCGGTTTTTGAGACGGTCTGCAAAACCGCAAACCGTCTGAAAAACCAGCCACAAACTCATGGCGTGGGGACATGCCCTAAGGGCCCGTCCCCACGGCACAGATTTTCAGTCGGATTCACAGACGGTTTTCGGATGTGAAAGCCGTCTGTAAACCGACTGTCATCATTTTACATTAAGTTAAATAGAAAATCCGTGCAGCAGTTCACACTGCACGGATTTTCCGCCGGGAGGTTTCTTACACCACCGGCGGTCCGTAAAACTTAAAACATGTAATTCTTCTGCCCAGTTTTCAGGCGGAACATGAACCTCTGGGTGCCACGGGGTAGGGCTCAAATCCGCAAACCACGGAGAAAAGCCATGTCCCTATGTGCCAAAGAAAAGACAAAATACCAGTCGGTATTTACCGACCCGTATTTGGTCTCTGCCGTGTAAACGTACCCTTAGGGTGACATGTCAGAAAAGAGGCGCCTACACGCCAGTGGTTTTGCCACGATGTAATGTTGACGTGGGATCCTCCAAAACGGGTATTTAATCACTTTTCTAAATATTTGTGATTACAAAAATTGCAGTCTGAGAAAGCTACAGGCTGCCTTACCTGCCCTTAGTTACTTATAAGCTTCTATTAGATATGACCTGACAAGAGCTGCTGTCCGGGCTTGGGCAGAGAACACTTCTAATCTGATGAGGGAGCTGAGGAAGCTTTCAAGGCACCGGGTAGAAATATGTTTTCTTTTGTATACAGAATGCACTAGTTGTAGTGTCATTATCTGAGTAGATCCCTGCTTTAGCTGATGACATGAAGCCTTTCCAGAGGCTGAAGAAGCTTTCAAGCTGCTGTGGAGAAAGCTGTTGTCTTTTGTATACAGAATCCACAAGTTGTAGTTTGATTATTTGAGTGAACATTTCACACGATCCCTTATGCATGGCTCTGTGCTCTGTCTTTCTCTCTCAGAACTAGCATGGCTTGTTTACATTTGCTTCTTAGCAGATAAGGCACGTCCTGGCAAAACTCCTTTAAGGCGCAATAAGTGAGTGCATAGTGCGCCCAAATGAATGAACCTGTCAAAAATCTGGCGTGTGCTATACCATGCATAGTAAAATTTATGCGCCTAATCTAGCAAAATGTAGGCAAATAGCATGTCATTGCTACCATATTTGAGGCATCTAATTTAGGCTATGTTCACATGGCTTATTGCGGTGTGTATAGTACGCGCCGCAATACGGTGGGTGTTTTGAAACCACGCGCTAATCAGCACGTAATTCCAAAGTACAGGGGGGTGAGGGTCCCCATAGACATGCATTGTCAGCAGCGCATATTCGCCACAAACAATTGACATGTCAATTCTCCCCCCGCGCTTACAATACGATTCTATTGTACACGTGGGGGGACGACGCCTACGAGAGCTACGAAAGCTCTACGAGAGTTACGAATTACCGTAATTGCGGCGCGCATTTTGCCGCGTATAAAGCGCAATACACAGTGAAATACACGTGCAATTACGAGATAATAAGCCGTGTGAACAGACCCTTAGGTGCATTCAAATGTGTTGTGCCTGGCTTATAATGCACTTAGTTTTGGTGTATTACAGTTCATTTATATAGAGAATAAAAATGGTGCAGCCCTAATGGGACAAGTTGTCCTTAATGTTTAACCAAAATGAATTTAGGCCCCAGATTCAAACTCCCAAAATTAATTTTAACTCAATCTCCAAAAAACCCTCAGGTGTAACTCAGACCCCAAACACAAAAACCTGAAATGTATTTAGACTCCAGACTTGTAGACTCAAGTCTTAGAAATAAAGCCCCTAGTCAGATCCCCCAAACAAAATGTACAGCACAGACTCAAATTAATTTTGACCAAAACCGCACAACAAATTTATTTTGACCATAGATCCATACTCCTAAAAGTAATTCTGATCCTAGACCCCCAAAATTAACTCAGACCCCCAAACTCAATCCAAAAATAATTTCGACTCCAGACTAAAACTCCCAAAAATAATTCAGGGCCCAAATTTGAGACCCCAAACGCAAAAGCCCTGAAACAATTTTCGACACCAGACTCAAACCCATTCAAATTGGTACAGATCCCATTTTCAAACTTACAATAATTAAGACCCTCCCAGGACCCCTAAATATAATGTACAACACAGACTCAAATTAATTTTCATCAACAAATGCACAACAAATTTATTTTGACCCTAGACTCAAACTTGCAAATATTATCCTGACCCTTGACCCCCAAAATTAACTCAGACCCCAAGCTCAACCCAAAAATAATTCAGCACCCAAACTTAAACCATCAAAGTTAACTCAGATCCCAAAACCCCAAAATTATTTTAGCCCCCATATTTAATTCCGACCCCAAACTCAAAACATTTTGACTCAAAAATAATCCTAGGATTAGGCTTTATTTTTAGACAAAAAATGCTCAAAACTTCGGACTTGAACTTCCCACAAATAAGTTCTGACCCCAGGATTAAACCAATCAAAATAAATTCAGAACCCTAAAATGAATTTAGACCCCAGACCAGGGGCGTAGCTATAGGGCATGGGTGTCAAACTCATTTTCATTGTGGCCAACAACAGCATTGTGGTTGCCCCCAAATGGCCATTGGAGGGTGGGTAAATGCCTTGGTAGGGCTGTCAGAACTGTGCCACCACCTGTGAGTTATCTACAATACATGAAAAAAACTTTGAGAGTCTTAGTTCACACGTTTTGATCAAAAAATGCTTAAGCCACCCCCGACTACCAATGGGATCTCAAGGTGGGTGGTCCTACTCTATTTTTACCTCTCACTAGAGTCCAATTCAGACTTCTCATTTGGGTCATCCAGAGAGAAAAATAAAAGCACCAACCTTATGAGCATACTGCACTGATATAGCAACCTGTGGAGGTGGCCGGGGTGCAAGAAACCAAAATGGAGGCATCCATTCCTCCCTATATAAATTAAAAGCAATATATGCCAATTGCATAGTTCTGCACAAATACAACGTATAGTTCTGCACAAAAAAACATTTCTGAAAAACACAATGTGAACCTGGGTGCCACTGGCATGGTTGCGGCATATATATATATACACACATTCCAATATCAGCGGCACACCAACTGCTAAAAGGGCTATACAATACCTGGAAATCTCTAAAGCGCTAAGCTCTCAGGGGCCACATAAAGGAGCGTGGTGGGCCAGATTCGGCCCTCAGACATTGAGTTTGACACGTGTGCTATAGGGGGTGCAGCAGTAGCAGCCGCTACCGGGCTCTGCCTCCTGAGTGGGGCCCAAAGCCCATCTGTCACATAAGAAGATATCAATATTGTAAATGGTGCATGGTAATTGGGGCCCCATTTTCCTTTTTGCACTTGGGCCCAAGAGCTTGAAGTTACACCTCTCCCCCAGACTCAAACTTCCAAAAATAATTCAGATCCCACACATAGAGCTCCAAAATTAACTCAGTCCCCAAATTCATTACCAAAATTATTCAAACTTGAGACTCAAATCCAAAAAAACATCTGTTCCATCTTGATTCGCTGCTAATGAGACAGGTATTTACTATGCGAGGCTACTAAGAATTAATTGGAGATACTTGATGCCGTTCTGGATCTTGACCGTCTAGATATAGCTGGAGGTATCCATGATACAGAGCACATGGCCCTCCGCCTTCCTCACGACAAGCTTATGTTCACCAATCCACAAGTGTTCTTCAGCTCTTCCATGCAGGAACCAAACATGGATTTTTTTTCTTAATGCACAGACCTCATTGAGATTTCTTTTTTTCTTTTTATTTATTTGCACTATTTAACTAATGTACTAAGGAGCACAGAGGACGGGAATAGAATGAGAGCAACTGGGGTTGAAAACTTCCTCATCAGTAAGTGTGTGTGATTACTAAGGAGTACAGAGGACAGGAGTAGAATGACAACACCTGGAGTTTAACACTTGTTCAGCAGTGAGTGTTTGTGATTACTAAGGGTACAGAGGACAGGAGTAGAATGACAACACCTGGGGTTGAACATTTGCTCAGCAGTGAGTGTGTGTTATTACTAAGGAGTACAGAGAACTGGAGTAGAATGATAGCACCTGGGGTTTAACACTTGCTCAGCAGTGAGTGTGTGTGATTACTAAGGAGCACAGAGGACAGGAGTAGAATGACAACACCTGGGGTTGAACATTTGCTCAGCAGTGAGTGTGTGTGATTACTAAGGAGTACAGAGGACAGGAGTAGAATAACAACACCTGGGGTTTAACACTTGTTCGGCAGTGAGTGTGTGTGATTACTAAGAAGTACAGGGGATGGGAGTAGAATGACAACACCTGGGGTTGAAAACTTGCTCATCAGTAAGTGTGTGTGATTACTAAGGAGTACAGACGACGAGTAGAATGACAACACCTGGAGTTTAACACTTGTTCAGCTGTGAGTGTGTGTGATTACTAAGGGTACAGAGGACAGGAGTAGAATGACAACAACCTGGGGTTGAACATTTGCCTCAGCAGTGAGTGGGTGTTATTACTAAGGATTACAGAGGACGGGAGTAAAAAGATGGGCCCGGGGGTTTAAAAACCCCTTTGTCAGCAGTGATTTGTGTTTTTTTTTACAAAGGACAAAAGAGGACAGGGTAGAATGAAAAAACACCTTGGGGTTAAAACATTTGCTAAAGAGTGAGTGTGTGTGATTACTAAGGATACAGGGGGACAGGAGTAGAATAACAACCCCGGGGGAAAAAACCACTTTTTTGGCATGATTGTGTGTGATTACAAAAGAAGAAACGGGGGATGGGAGAAAATTTGACAACACCGGGGTTTTAAAAATTGGGCTCGCAGTGAGTGTGTGTGATTACAAAGGTTTAAACAGACAAACAAGATTAGAATGACCGACCTGGGGTTGAACACTCGCTCAGCATTGTTTTGTGTGTAAATTACAAAGGGAAAGTAAAAGAGGAAAAGGAGTAGAATAAACAGCACCGGGGAATTAAACACTCGCTCAGTGTGGTGTGTGTAAATTACTAAGCGGGGAAGAGACGGGCCCGGGAAGCTCCCTGAGAAAAAGGGTGATGTGAGCTGTGGTGGCCCGGGACTAAAAGAGTATGTTAAGCGATTACGTTGGCTATCGCAAATCGATCGATAGTCGGCCCACCATCGAAAGGTTTTTTCCGATGTCGATAGCCCGATCATCTCCGATTGCCCCTTTTAAAGTCTAGGGGAGAGCAACAACACCTTCTTTTCTTTGCCCCCAAACAGGGCTGGAAAAGTTGGAATTAACATCCAAAAAACAGTAAAAGGGATACGGCTACATTTTAGGCAACACCCCTTAGGTTATAAAAAGTAAAACAGAAAAAAGTCCCAGACCATTCCCCAAATCCCTGTCTTGTACCACACCTGCCCCTTTAAAACCCTGCTTTCCCCCAAAAAATTTAAAAAAGTGCCAAAAGGGCAGTTATAAATTTAAAAACCATAAATTTTTACTTGAACTGGACTTTAAAAAATATCCCTGTCCTAAAAAGGGGCGGGCGGGGCCCCCAAAAAACCTCATGACCCCCCTTTTAAAAAAGGGTCCCCGGAAAAGGAGTTTTTAAAAACCCCCTTTTTTGTTTCAATGGACATTGACTATACCTGTCCGGGGGCCACAGATGAGCCCCAAACCTGAAATGACCCCCACATTTAAAAAGTGGGGGGAAAAAGGAGTCTTTAAAACCACCATTTTATTTTTCCTGGCTTTGGGACTTTTTACCTGCCCCGGGAAAAACAGCATGGGGCCCCAAACCTGCTTTACCCCCACATTTAAAAAGTGGGGGAAAAAGGAGTCTTTAAACCCACCATTTTTTTGAACTGGACATTGCTTCCCCTGTCCGGGCCACAGCGAGCCCCAAACCGGGAAATGCCCCCACTTTTAAAAAAGTCCCGGGGAAAAAGTTCTTTTAAACCCAACCATTTTTTTTCCCACGGAATTGCCTTTACCTGTCCTGGGCCAAAAGCATGAGCCCCAAAACCCTGCATGCCCCCAAGATTAAAAAGTGCCAAAAAAAGGAGTCTTTAAAACCACCTTTTTAGTTAAACTGGACATTGATATACCTGCCTGGGCCACAGCAGGCCCCGGGGCCCGGAGTTACAGTTGGGTGCGGTGAGGGGGCCCGGCTGGCTTTCCGTCATCTATTAACAGGGCCGGGTTTAAAAAATGCCCTAATGACGCAGCAACAAAAAACTGCCTGCGGGAAGCAGAGTGCGGAAGTGGGTGTGGAGAACTCCAGCCTTCCTCATTTAAACAGCCCAATACATGGGGTAGCGCTTCCCCCCTCCTTTGGAGTGGGGCCAAATTGAGTTCACTTGGAAAAAATGGGGGTTTAAACCCGCTCCTGTTACCCCCAGGTCCCCTTTTAAATCTTGGCATTTTTTTTCTCTTTTTTCTCAACGTGCGGGGAAATGGTTTTCTGTATTTTTGTTCTCTGTCCGTGCTCCATACTCCATGTCCTCTGAAAAACCCTTTTTTGGGTAAAGTTTTCCTGAACCCCCTTGTACAATTTTTGGGGAAATTTTTTTTTAACAGCTATTTTGTAAATGCAAGTTTTTTAGTATTTAATTCTAAAAAAACACATTTTTAAAAATGGGAATGGAATCCCCCTGTTTTTTTTCTTTTTTTAATTGTTTTAAAAATGGGTTGTCTAAATTAAAAAGGGTTTGGGTTTGCAAATTTTAAAAAGATCTTGCAAAAAAAAGTCTTTTTGCAATATGTGTCCATTAAAATTGCCCCTACCTTTTCCCTGTTTCTGACAGCACCATCCCCCTTTTGAGCCCACTCTTTGACCTTTTGTGAAAAAAACAAAAGGGTCTGTTAGAAACAACATTTTTTAAATGGACCTGTAGAAAATAGCTGCATGTCACAGCAAAATGCCCCCAAAAAATTTAAAAAGGGCTGCCCCTTGAGCCCACTTTTGGACAATTGTGAAGAAAAAAAGTTGTTAGAAAAAACTTTTTTTTTAAGAATAGGCCCTTTAGTAAAAGCTGCATGTCACGAAAAAAATCCCCCCAAAAAAATTCAAAACATCCCCCATGACCCCACTTTTTGCCCAATTGTGAAGAACAAATGTTATTAAAAACCCCAAACCTTTTTTTGAAGAATGGGACCTGAGTATTGCTGCTTTTAAAAGGCACATGCCCCAAAAAAAAATTAAAAAATGATTTCTCAGCCGTGTTAAAAAATATTTAAGGGAAAGAAATGCCATTTAAGAAGCCCATTTTTTTTTGTTCCAAATGCCCTTTGGTTTTTTTTAAACAACTGTTTCTCACAGCAACATGCCCTAAAAAAATTATAAATATGACTTCTCAGCCATTTGAAAAAAAATTGTGAGGAAGAAATAAACCACTTAGAAGCCACATTTCTGTTCCAAAGGACCATAAATATAGCTTTATCAAAACAGCAACTTAAACCCCAAAAAAAAATTATTAAATATGACTTCTCAGCCACTTTTAAAAAAATTGTGAAGGGGGAAATCCCCAATTTAAAAGCCCCCTTTCTTTTCCAAAGTCCCCTTTGTTTAAATGCGGTATCTCACAGCAATTTGCCCCCAAAAAATTTTTAAAAAATTGTTTCTCAGCCCTTTTAAAAAATTGTGGGGCAACAGACCCCAAAACCCTTTAAACAATGTAAAAAAATTTAAAAGGTTTGAAGGAGTAAAATGGAATAGGGTTTTTGGGTCATAAAACCCCTTGGTGTCTTTTAGTCTCCTCACAGCAAAACCCAGCAAAATGAACTGTTGGGGAATTGAAAAATAAAAATTCAGTAAAAAAAATTGATCTTTTTAAAAAATAATTTTTTTTCAAGGGCCATTTCTTTTTGGAGGGGAAATTTGTGAAGTAAAACCGGGAAAACCTAATCGTTGACCTCGGCAATTGGGGGCCAAAAATTTCATCAGAGACCCAATCCCAGATTCATTTTTGGTGAAAGTAAAACGATCCACATTACCCTGTGGAAACCCGGGATGCGTTTTTCCTGTAATGACTCCTCCAACTGTCTAAAAGGTCCCGAAAATTTATGACGTTTGGCTGCGGGGGCAGGCCCAAACCACCTCTAGGGGGCCGTGGCGGGGCCAGTTTGGGCCCATTCGTCCATTTTGGATAGGGCAGAAGTCTATTGGGGCTTCTGCCACCTTGCCTTCTGTTTCCACACGGCTATTGGCACTCATTTGTGTAAACGTCGCTGATGTTGTTCCACCGTAAAATTTTTGAAGAACGTGAAGCAGCGCAACGGGAGCCCTCCAGTGTTTCAATCAGAAAGGTCTCATTTTGCATTTTACTCTTTTTTGGGTAGGAAAAAGGGAAAAAGGTGCGGGAGTTTTGTTTTGTCCCCCGGGGATCCAGGGGGGGGGGGTTTTTGGGGGGCCCCCCCAGTAACTGTTTTTCTTTTTGATGGCTTTAAATTTTCGGGGATCATTTTTGGAGGAAATGGGGGCACCCCAAGGGCACTATGGAGAGATGGGACCTTTGGGTTTTCCCAACCCTCTTGGTCGGGGGCATAGAAAAATGATCTTCCTCCCCTTTCCCCTGGGCCTTTAAAAAACGCGGCCAAACCCTTTTTTCCCAAGGGCGGGGGACGTCAGTAAAAACCTCCTCCCCTCCTGGGGCCCTTCCCCCTCTGGCAGGGCTTCACACAGCCCTGCCCTTGCCTGAGATGATGCACCCTAGAGCTGTTGCCCCGCCTTGCACTAGCCCGGACCCCAAAACCACTCCCTAATAAAGGGACCAAATGAAATTGTGAAAACTGTGGGGCCTTGTTTTTTGACAGAGAAAAAGGGTTTCCGTGTCCGCTTCTGTGCCCCAGTCTCCTCCTCCGTCGCTGATGGGACCTGTTGTTCAGAGTTTTAAACGACCCTTTCCCAAAAAATTTGGAATAACCAAAATGCCAGGGCGGGAAAGGACATTGTCCGAAACTGAAAAATTTTGGGGGCTTCTTAAAAAACTGGGAAAGGATGTGCAGACTTTTTCCCCCTGCCTCCATCTCGGTGGTTTAAACACCCCGGGGTCCGAAACCGATGCTTGTCGGGGAAATGTGTCACTTCGTACTGCGAAATGGCTTTGCGCTGCGGGCCCAAAAATTCACTGGAGCTTGTGGGGGGGGAAAATTCCAGTGTGTTCCACGTCAACAATGGCGGTAACGGGGAGGCCAAGCTGCCGCAACGCACCAGGGGGGACGAAAACCCAGGGTGCAAAACGGGGAAAAGTGCGAACTCAGACCTCGACCCCTTTTTCAGCGGGCAGTCCAGACCTGGGTAGCCTTTAAAATTTCTGGACGAAAAGGGTTCATAATGTGCCAGGAAAGGGGGATGGGGCCCACCCTTTCCAAATTTTAAGGGCGGCCAGCAGATTTAAAACCCTTTATCGCACACCACCTTGCCGGGGCAAAAGGGTTTACTTTTTCCCCCACCCAGCCTGGGTTTTTTCGTTGCGGAAGCTTTTCCACAGCTCCTGACCTGTGTGTGGCCCGGTCTCCAAGGCAGTTTAAATTTTTAAACACGGCCGGGTGCCCTCGGGGGCCTTTGACCCAAACCAAAAAGGGCCCCTTGGGGGGAAAGGGCCCCTGCACCACCCCGGGGGGTTTTGAAGGGGTTTGCGCCGAGCCTGAGAGCCACCTCACCCCCGAAGACATCCACCCAGCTCCCCCCAGTGAGCTTTTCCACAGAGAATATCCCGGCCCCTTGGCCTTTCTTTTTACCCTTTGTTTCGGTGGTGAGATGGCCCTTTTCCGGACAAGATGCGGGCCCAACCCCTTTTAAAAATTTTAGATGACACGGGGCCCGGGCCAGGGGGGGAAAGGCTTTTTTTGGCAAAAAAAAGGGCCTGCTGGGCATCTGGTATTGGGGGGAAGGCGAGGGCCATCCCTGGCGGAACCATCTTTTGGTCCACCAGACGGAAAGGAAAAACATTTTCAAGGGAAAAAACCCTGGCAATCCCGACATTCAGGTTTTTTGGGTTTGGGGGGGGGTTTTGGGTTTAAAGTGTTTTTTTCTGCTTCCAAAAAACCGGGGAAGACAGGGGTGTTGCTAACTGGCCGTTTGTACGGATGCAGGCCCTTTAAACGGGGCGGAAGGAGAAGGGGTAGGATGGGCCCTTTTGGTGGGCGGTTGCTACCCCCGGGCGAGGGTTTGGATGCTAAAGGGGGGCTGACCCTGATCAGGGAACTCTGAAGACTGGGCGGTGAGAACGTTGGGGGTGGCGGAGGAGGGGGAGGCGGGGGGACAGGGGGTGTGGACAGGGTTGGGGGGCCCGGGCGTCGGTCTGGCCTTTTTTTTGGCCAAGTGTTTCCCCTCCATTTCAACTAAATGCATTCGCTCCCTTTGGGCTAGCATGTTGGTGGTGGTTAACCC
>JAODAL010077234.1:0-13341 GCA_025379985.1 Phyllomedusa bahiana | reverse complement strand
GGAGTCAAAAAAAAGCAAAGAAGTGGATGCCCTTTGGACCATCACGCACTGAAAACCACTTCATTTAAAAAAGCCCGCAGAATCGGATGATGTTGCCACACAACCCGGCACATTTAAGAGAGGGGGAAGGCACCAAGTGTCCGTCAGCTCATCATAAACAACACACCCGCCCTTTGAAGAGACAGGTTTAGAATGAAACGAATTTGACTCTGTTAAACGTTGGGTGAGCAACTGCTTTAACTTACAATGTGGTATATACATTGTATTTATAAATATACAATGGTGCATCACTATGGACTATGATTAATTCGCGATGGTCTTTTCTTGAACATGTATGGACTGACAGATACTTTTAGAGTATCATTCCTTTTGTAGGTTATAATTTGGCTCTACTTTATTTTTGAGTTTAACATTGGTCCGCCCTTGGCGGGTTTTAGTTATTATTTTTTTTAATTTTTATTTTTAATTTAAAAGTTTGGAAAATTTTTTAAAAAGATGGCATATATGAACAAGCTATGCAAGGAAATTTACTTATCTGAAGTGGGGAGTGTGACCAGGACTGAGGGAGTTTGGGAAAAAAGAGTGTTATTCTGCAAAGGGGAAAAAGGAGTTTAAATTTACATCTGAGTTTTACTTTTGAGCTCTTTAGCCTTCTGCCTATAGTTTTACATCTTCCCAGCTGTCACGAATATAAAAGTGATATCCCAAATTTCAATCTATAGACCCCATAACCTGAAAAGGGAAAGTGTGGGAAATTTTTTGAGTTGAAAATCCTGTGGTCTGTGAAAGGCAGGGTGAAAAAAATTCCTTAAACAAAATTTTCATGCCTGGTTTGTTCTGCTTCAGCCTTCAGTGTGTTTAAAAGGGGGATGTAGATTTTTTTAAATTTGCATATCATGTGACCCCAGCAGGTTTGACATCAAAATTTCCCTTCCACATTGAACTCCCTATCAAAAAAAGGGTCTTACATGACATCAAAAGTACTGATGGTTTTGCACTTTTTTCAAAAAAAGGGTCCTGGTCAAACCCTGAGGAACCAAAACCATGTTGAATATTTTTTTCTCAATACACATACCTAATTTAGGTTTATTTTTTCCTTTTATTTATTTGCACTGTGCCTAATTACTAAGAAGTACACAAGACAGGACTAGAATGACAGCACCTGTGGTTGATCACTTGCTCAGTAGTGAGTGAGTGTGATTAGTAAGCAAAGATTGACAGTTATTGCCAGAGAGGAGAGGCGATGTCTGAGCATGTGAAGCCAGGTCTGAGGAGCTTTTCTCACTGGTCAAATCCCCTAGAGACTAGCTGTACACTATGCAGGGCCGGGACGATGGGTAGGCCAAGGTAGGCGACCGCCTAGGGCGCCTACCTCAGCCTATCCCTAAGGGGCGCCGTCAGGGCCCCGACCCTCGCCGGGCTCCAGGCCGCTGCCGTGGGCCTGAAGCGCCGGTGGTCTCTGTGACCGCTTCTGCGGAGCAGAGAGCAGCGCTCCCTGCCCCGCAGACAGTGTCGGGCCCGCTCACCGGAGGATCGCTGGATCCTCCGGTAAGCCGCAGGGCCGACACAGCGGGGCCGCCGGTCCTCATAGCGCTGAGGACCCGCCGTGGGCCCCGTGCGCCTCAGCCGGCAGCGTCGCAATGACGTGATGTCATCGCGACACTGCCTCTCCTCGGGCGCACAGCGCGTCGCAGGCCGTGCGCCCGAGGAGCTGCCGGAGGAGCGCGCGGCTGAAGAGGACAGAAGAGGAGCGCGCGGCCGGGAATTGGGTAAGTATTAATGTTGTTGTTTTTAAGTGCCTGCCTGTGGCCCCCTATATTCTGCCTGTGGCCCCCATACGCCTGCCTGTGGCCCCCTATATCCCGCCTGCGGCCCCCATAATGCCTGCCTGCGGCCCCCTATAATGCCTGCCTGTGGCCCCCTATATTCTGCCTGTGGCCCCCATACGCCTGCCTGTGGCCCCCTATATCCTGCCTGTGGCCCCCTATATTCTGCCTGTGGCCCCCATACGCCTGCCTGTGGCCCCCCTATATCCTGCCTGTGGCCCCTATAATGCCTGCCTGTGGCCCCCTATAATACCTGCCTGCGGCCCCCATACGCCTGCCTGTGGCCCCCGTACGCCTGCCTGTGGCCCCAATAATGCCTGCCAGAGGCCCCTATATGCCTGCCTGGTGCCCCCATAAGCCTGCCTGAGCCCCCATACGCCTGTCTGTGGTCCCCATAAGCCTGCCTGAGCCCCCAGACGGCTGCCTGTGGCCCCTATAATGCCTGCCTGTGGCCCCCGTACGCCTGCCTGAGCCCCTGTACGGCTGCCTGTGGCCCCTATATGCCTGCCTGTGGCCCCCATACGCCTGCCTGGTGCCCCCATACGCCTGCCTGAGCCCCCATACGCCTGCCTGGTGCCCCCATACGCCTGCCTGAGCCCCCATACGCCTGCCTGAGGTCCCATACGCCTGCCTGAGGTCCCATACGCCTGCCTGTGGCCCCATACGCCTGCCTGTGGCCCCATACGCCTGCCTGAGCCCCTGTACGGCCTCCTATATGCCTGCCTGTGGTCCCCATACGCCTGCCTGGTGCCCCCAGACGCCTGCCTGAGCCCCCATACGCCTGCCTAAGCCCCCATACGCCTGCCTGAGGTCCCATACGCCCGCCTGCGGTCCCCTATCCCCGCCCGTGGCCCCTATACGCCTGCCTGTGGCCCCATATGCCTGCCTGTGGCCCCATACGCCTGCCTGAGCCCCCATACGCCTGCCTGTGGCCCCATACGCCTGCCTGAGCCCCTAGCTATATATTTGCCTGAGCCCCTAGCTATATACCTGCCTGAGTGCCCCTATATTTATATACCTACCTGTCTAAGGGGACATATTTATATACCTGCCTGACTGAGAGGGCATATTTTTAAAATACCTGTCTGACTAAGGGGACTTATATACCTATAATTAAGGATTACTGGAAATGTGAGGAATCTAAGATATTTGTGTCCAAATCCTCAGGGACGAGTCTTGGCCGGGAGCAATTGGCATGAAGGTGTGAACCGGATGGAGAAGAAAAGGGAAAGTGAACGACGCTGATCAGAAAAGACATCTCCGGTGAGTCACTAAATGTAACTGCAGTGTAATCGCTTATATTTCTGCAGAGCGTCTACATACAACTAGTAACTTCCACTATATGGTCCCTGTATGGCGGTGGTATATGTCTTCAGAGCCTGTGTACAGCTGATAGTCACATGTGGGGGTTGCGTTCGGTCAGGGTCTGGCAGAATTATTTGAGCCTTAAGTAGTAATAGTTTTGGGTCTTGGTTTTGTAGGAGTGTTTTTAGTAACAATCATTCGTCTGGTAGATTTGCTCCATGTATCGGTGGATTATTTAGTGACTGTTATTTAGGGGTATTGCACTGTCATACGGAGGGGAGCGATTTTGAAAATGCTAATTTGTCAGGGCTGATTTTCATTGTGCAGTGACTGCTGAGGAGATGGACGGGAGCTTTGTGGAATGTGCAGAAAATTAGTGACAGGACCTGGCGCAGGGGTGAGCGGACTTGGTGTGTGGGTGTGTGGGGGAATTTTTTTGAGAGCCAGGGGGGGGGCGCCATTGGCTGTACTCGCCTAGGGCACCAAAATGCCTTGTCCCGGTCCTGATCACTATCAATAATGGTACAACATTTTTAATAATAATGAATGATGAAAATTTTATTTAATTTGCAAGCGTCCCACATTAATTTTACTTCATGGTATAACCCCTTTAATGTTTTTTTTTTTCTTAAACTCATTTTTATTCAAATGGAGAATTACAATCATCACAATAGCTTGTTACACGATGATGTGACAGGAACGATAAAAGGGCCTAGATATCTATTGTCGATCACAAGTTAAAACTTTGAATACAATCAAACATCCACGCCCCTTAGCTAACCAGAGTCCGTTCAACTGAAGACATTACACCGCATCCTGTACTATTCCAAAAGGGAACTAAAGCAGATTTCCTTCGATCACAAATGAAAGAGTCCCACAATTTAGTCAAGTGGCTACAACACATCTTGTGACACATTTTCCATATAAATGAGATATAGGGAACATATATAAAACAATAAGAGAAGCATCAATAATCAAAAAGACAGCAGTCTAGATCCCCATCTAGGAGCTGGGCGAAGAGCACCAAGAATTTTGTGGCGTACGTGCTAGTAATATATACCTTCCTACCCAATGTCACTACAATCAAGGTTTGAGTACATCCCCCACTTCAAGAGCATTATATCCGAGTTCAGTACCCCATATAATTAGAAAGTTCCCCTTGCTCCGCCTCTCCCATTAAAAGTTACTTTATTTTTAATTTACCCAAGTTGCCCGCTAAATCCGCTATGAGATACCACTGTGATGTCAGGAAAGGCGTCATTGTGAGTTTAATTTCTGTTTTCATTTAAAAAGTGTTCAATAAACAGTTCCCATTTTGCAAAGAACCTCTGTGCTTGTGTATGTTTTTGAGGTTCTGTTTCAAGTCTGTCCATAAACATGTAGGGCGACATGTATGAATCTCGGCGCGTCGGAGCGCACGTTTTCGAGCGCTTGAACGTGAAAGCTGCGCTTCATGTATGTCGGCGCCTGAGGTGCGCTCATACATGCCGTGTATAGTCCACCGTGCCTCGCCAGTGTGTGGGGCGCAGTGCGGAACTTAGGCGCAGAAGGGACTGCGCCGAACATGTATTCCGATTCGAGACAAGCTGGAAATGAGCGAGAAATCATTAAACATGTTAGTGAATAGCAAAAAGAGTTGTCTTTCAAATGAATCAATGAATAAAGTGAAAAATCAAAGCTGTCTAAATGCGATTAAATGTAGTGAAAAAGTGGATCATTAAAAATTAAAGTGAAAATATATAAGATCGTTTAAGAAATTAATCTCAGCTCCGTGAGGCATGGAGTATGAATCAAAAAATTAGTTTTTATTAGGTGTAAAACATTATCTGTAAAAGAGCTAAAACCTTCTAAAAAAATACATAAAAAAAAATCATAAACAAAAAATCAAAAACGGCGCAACATCAGGAATTTGGGATATAGAAAATTGCCGGGAAATACAGTAATTCAAATTCTGTAAGCACTTCTCATTGGTCGGCATGAACCAGCCAATCAGAATAGGAGCGACAGTGACCCATTATAAGCTATGGAGAAGTATTGACCAATCAAATGAAAAGACGGGACAGTTAAAAATACAGTAAAAAAGGCAGAAAAAAGAGCTGATTGGTTGAGCTAGCAGGGCTTGGCTATCCCGGCCAATCAGAGGGGGAGCTATTTTGTTCCATTGTGTTCTATGGAGAGATCGGGGCAATAAAATCTCGGCTTCAGTTTGTGCAGAAGGGAGTTTGTTTTTAAAAAAATTCTTTTTTAAAGGGGTTTTTAAAAAAATTTTTTATCTAAAAAAGGGGCTAAAACCTTCTATAAACTTTAACATAATAAAAACCCCCTCCCCCTCCCAAAGCGTTTGTCGTTGAAAAACCGGCCCCCAATCGGGGAAATTTGGGGATAGGGAAAAATTGCCAGGAAAATTTCCCGTAATTCAAATTTTTCTGAAAGTCCCTTTTTTCAATTGGTGGGCCCAAAAACCCAAACCCAAAATTAAAATTTTAGGAGCGAAAATTGGGGAACCTTTTAAAAACCTAGGGAGTAGTGTTTAAACCAATCAAAATAAAAAAGGGGGGGAAACATTTTAAAATACAGTAAAAAAGGCGAAAAGAGTTGATTTTTGAGACCAGACGGCAAAATGTGAATCCACCATTCATTTGTAGTGGTCTTTTTTTGGTGGAGCAAAAGGGGCCCGAAGAAGGGGGGCCCTAAAATTTTTATTATGTTAGGGGAAAATATTTTTGGTTATCCGCTTAGCGAAATCAGGGGGTTTGAACTAATTATTTTAGTGGTTCTAGGGGGAAAACCAATGGTGGGTTCCCCCAACTGGTAGGGGTTTGGGGTTTTTGTGGGTATATATATTTTTTAAAATTTTAATTTTAATTTTGCCGAAACCCCAAAGCCAGGGGCCCCAAAGGGTTCCGCTTGTGTTTTCCCAAAATTTTTTTTTTTTGGGCAGAATTATGTTGAAATTTGGGAATATATTGTTTTTTAATTAAAATAGGGAGGAAGGGGGATCCCGCCTTTTTTTGGTTTTTCTTCCCATTTTTCCCAAACCTTAAACCAGGCGGGTTTTTAAGTCCCAGCTTGTCTGCAAGGTTTTTGTTTTTTTTTTTTCTCTCGGGTTTGATGGGGGTTTGGGTTTGGGCCCCTTTTGAGAGGCCTGTTTTTTGGGGCTCTATTGGAGGAAAAGGGATAGTTGGGGACAACCCCCCTTTGGATCAAGTTGAAAGCCTTTGGGTTTGGCTTAAAAAATTTTTTGTTTCAAAAGAATCTCAAAGGACCTAAAAATCTCAAATTTTTTTTTTCCTGTGTAGATTTAACAGCCAGATTTTTCATTGCAGTCTAAAAAACTGCGCGGGGCCCGATTGGTTTTTTCAGGGGGAAATTTTAAATATAATCCACCGAAAAACCCCTGTGCGTCCCGGGAAAATGGGCCTATTTTGTTTTTTCCCCTTGGAGGGAAAAACTTTATGAAAAATTAGCATTTTTTAAATTTTTTAAAAACAGAAACCTTTATCTATTTCTCAAAACCAATCCCAAATTTTTTATAAAGTTAACACAAAAAAAAAACTTTTTTGGGTGACCTCAGGGTCCAGAAATTTAATAGCTCTTTTCTACTGTGAGTGTTTGCTGAGCTGAAATGAAACATCTATTAAAAACTCAATCTACATTAAAATATGTTTTGGTTATATATTTATGTTCTTAACCTAAATTAATAAATGCTCAATCTACAAATAAAATATGATTTGCTTATATATTTATGTTTTTACCTGAATATAATGAATACTCAAGCTATAATATATAAAATATATATATATATATATTATATATATATATATTTTTAAATATATATTATATATAAATAAAATATTTTGATAGACTGAGTATGCATTATATTCAGGTAAGAACATAAAAAATAACCCAAATAGCAAGCACGGTATATGCTAGCAAAACAAAAATTTTAAAAAAGTGAAAATAAAGCATTTGCATAGTAAAAAAAATTTTAAAACCAAAAGACCTGAGTATATATAAACAAAAGGGACCTAAATCTCAAGAAACTAAGTCCAAAGTAACTAACGCTGTGAAAAACAAAGGAAAGAGGAGTATAAATATGAAAAAGTACAAATTAAATAATAAAGGCTCTAGATAAATTGGAAGGGGACGTCACACATATTGGTAGTCAAAAATTTGGCTTCACCAGCACTATCATTATATTTGTTACTTTGGCTTGGTTTAACAGTCATTTTAGTTTCACGCTATTTGTGCTAAAAGGCTGACCTATTTTATCATTCATTCTTTTGTGTCAGTGGCAATTTTTTCATGTTCTTTATTCTTAATGTATTATGATTTTCTTCACATTGTTGTGGCACTCTGTGATTGTATATCTAAATCCTTATTTGTTAGTAGTGTCCTTTGCTGTCCCTTTAGGTAATTGTTTAATAATAAATTCCCCATTTAAAGCTTGTGTTATTATCCTACAATGTTGATACAAAGGGAAAGGGAACTTCCCTCCTCAAAATAAAGCATGATTTAATTTTACCAATCTAGAAAAAAATTCCTTCAAAAATCCATATGGCAATCAGGATAAATCCTGAATCACAAGCTCATAGAAATTTTTGTAACCGTAAACTTGCATAAAGTACGGCCCATTTAACAGAAGATTTCAATGCGGAAAGTATATGGATTCTCACCAAACCCACATGAAAAAAATCCCATTATCTTAAATAGGAGTACACACTGTAGCTCATATGATATTTTTCAGGGGGCAGAGTTTGCAGTCCCATCTGCAATAAGTGCAATAAGACAATTACTTATTCCACTCATTTCCTGTGTGGGAAAAAGTTGACTGTCATTTAGGCTGTGTGGTTTACTGCCTTTAAAATTGGGTTGGCAAATGAGAATATGGATTAGCCCCATGGAATGGGGTTAATTTTCATCCAGATCCATAACAAAAAAAAAAGAGCCTCAATATAAAATCCCAGTTTTTTGCCACAGGGTTTCTTTTAAATGAAATTTTTGCCCCGTAAACTCACAATGTGTCCCCCATGCCGTTTTGTAACAAAAACCTTTAGTAGATTATGTCATGGTATATTCAATCAAACCCGGTTTTTTTAAATTTAAGTTAAAGGGCTTCAAATAATTTTAAAAAACCAAAATCAAAAATTTTTGCTTTTTGTTTGATTTGCTTTTCTTTTCTGTTTTAGGACTAGTGTGAAAATCAAAAAAATTTTGGCCAAACTTTTGACCTTTTTAAAAAATTTTTATAATATTTTTTTCTATTTTAAACTTTTTGGGGGTTGTCAAAATATTTTAAACAAGAAGATTTTTTTTCTTGCTGTAAAATTTAGGCCCACGCTGTACCTAAAACAATCAACCCTGGTGATCATTGTGTGTCCATGAAAGGGCCAAAAATTTTGCCAATTTCTTATTTAATTGCAATTTGAAGGGTTTAAACATTCAGGGTCTGAATCTTTGGATCCCAAAATGTTTTTTCTAGGTGCAAAAACAGTCCCCAACCCCTGAGTAATAAGTCTTTTCCCACTATATTTTTCAACACTGGACCAAGGAATTAATTTGAAATTCATTACTGTTTTAAATTTTTTCCCAAAGCTTGTAACTTGGGAAAAAATTTTTACAATTTTTTTACTTCCCCCCCTACCTTTATCTGAGATAAAATACTTTTTAAACATTTCAAAATAAGCTATAAAAATGCTCAAGCTTTCCTGTAACATGTAACTTTATAAAAACAAAAAAACAAAACTGTGCTCTGTAGAAAGTCAGCGATCCACATGCTGCTAATAGCTTTAGAAATACTTGCTGTGGAAGGCCTATCCACAAGCTTTCCATATTTTTTTAGCTTGAAAGTGGGTATGGTTTACCAGGAAAGTGGTGTGGCCAGAATGCAACATTTGGTGCTTAAATTGCACCATAAATCTGGTGCAGGATTTTGTTTCAATGTACACAAAAATATTTTTATCTAAAAAATTTTTAAAAAAAAGCTGGACAAGTCTGAAAATGCAGAAGACCTATTTTATGAACTTGGGCAAAGTAAGACACCATAGTTTCATGTTTCTAGTTTGAAACCCAAAAAAACGAGACGCCTTTCCGTTCCCCCTGTTGTGCAAGGTTGATCAGAGGAAGGAAAAAAAACCCCAATGGGGTAGAACCCCAATTGCCCTCATTTTGGGGAAAAAAATTCCTTTCCCGACCCCAATCTGGCAATCGGAAAATCCCGGGATAAATGACCCCCCTGCAAATCCTAGAACATAATCTGTTATATTATTGCGCCCAAAAATGAATCCAAACCCTTTTTGAACTTGTCAGTGAATTCCCCTGAAAAATTTCCCTCTGGCAGAGAATTCCAAGTTAATGTCTTACAGTAAAGATCCCTTTTTGTTTTGTAGAACTTTCTTTTCCTCAAGCCCGTAGAGGGATGCCCCCTTGTTCTAGATACAGCCCGGGGTATAAAAAATCTTGGAATCCTTATTGACCTTGATGTATTTAAACATATTTATTATGTCCCCCGAACCGTCTTTTCTCTAAATAAAAAACCCCAAATTTCTTTAATCTTTCTGGGTATTGTAGTCCACCCAGTCCTTTTTTTTTTTTGTTGCCCCCCTTTGAATGTTCAAGCTCTACAAGTCTTTCCGTGCCGGGTGCCCAAAAAATGACACAAATTCCATGTTTGGTCTCCCAGTGATTTGATAAGGGGGAAATAATGTTTCTCTTTGGCCTCTTCCCCCCTTTTAATGCACCCCTGATCCTTTTTCCCTTGGCAGCTGCTGTCTGACACTGGCGTAAAAATTTAAGTTTATGTCCACCAGGATTCCCAAGTGTTTCCATGTCCTTTTTTCCCCAGCCTTTTCCATTTAACATGTAGTCATGAAATGGATTTTTCCCCTCCCCTGGAAAAAAACCTTGCATTTATCGTTTTAAACCTCATCGCCTTTTCCCCTGCCCAGGCCCCCAATTTACCAGATCCTTTGAAAATAACACATTACCCTCTTTTGTGTTGATTACTTTACAGGGTTAGTATCTTTCTGAAAAGGGACGATTTCTCTGTGTAATCCCTGTGAAAGATCATTAATAAAAATGTTGAAAGAATAGGCCCAATACTGCCCCCTTGTGGTACCCCACTAGTAACAGCAATCATCTGAGATGTCCCCGTTAATTACTACCTTTGTTTTTCGGGACCAGTTGCTTACCCACTTGTAAACATTTTCCCCCCCAAGCATTCTCATTTTATTTCCCCAACCCTTTTTAGGGGGGGCACCGAAATAAAAATGCTTTAAAAAAAATTGATATATGCTTCCATGCCCCCCCCGATAGTCTAGCATGATTTCCTCATAAAGCTGGAGATTATTGAAGGGGGACCGACCCTTTCAGAACCCATGCTGGAACGGCGTTATACTTTATTTCAGTGAGATACTCCGGATACATTCTGAAAAACCTTCAAAAACTTTTACCACAACAGAGGTTAAACTTACTGGCCTATAGTTTCCTGGATCACTTTTGAAACCCCCTTTTTTAATTTGGCACCACATTTTTATGCGCCAAACCTTTGGGACTACCCCCGTTATTAGACAGCCCAAAAATTAAGAATGGGGGGCCCACTTTGCATACTTAACTCTCTTGGACACGTGGGTGTAGCCATCTGGCCTGGGGATTTGTCTTTTTAAATTTCTTAAAAAGGAGCTGCACTTCTTCCTGGGGTTTGACAAGAAAATTTTTTGTTGGAGTTTTTCCTCATCCCTTTTGTTCAAAGGAAGCTCATCCCCCTCGGGAAAAAAAGTGGAAAAAAAGGTTTTTTAGGTTTGCTTTTTTTCTCATCGCCCTCTACTGTCTCTCCCTAGTATTTTTTAAAGGGCCAACATTTTTGTTTTAATCTTTTTACTATTAAAAAGTTAAAAAATATTTTGGGTTTTGTTTTACTTTTTTATAGCAAATTTTTTTTCCCCCTCCGCTTTGCTTCCTTTATCTTTTTTTTTCCCCAAATTTATTTTTTTCCTTATGCTTTTTTATGCCTCTTCACTACCCCGTTTAAAATACTGAAACGCTCTCTTTTTGTTTTTTATTGCCCCTTTTACTTTCCCTTTTTGACCCCCATTGGGTTTTTTCCCGTTTCTAATTTTTTTTATTACCATAAGGTATGAACTCTTACGGGTTGCCTAGGAGTTTTTTAAAAATATCCATTTATTATTTGTTTTGCCATATTTAAAACCCCTTTTCCCAGTCAAAACGGTTTTTTGGGCCTCCCTTTAACAAAAAAATTAGCCTTCCTAAAATTCAGTGTTTTTGTGGGTCCTTGACAAAAAATCTATTTAAAATAAACGGAAATTTATTTTTTTTGGTAATTTCCTAGGTGCCCTAACCTGAACCTTTGTTATCGTCAGGTTATTGTCAATATTAATCTAGAAGGGCCTTTTCCCAAGTCGGTCCTTTTTCACCCTTTGGGAAGGTAATTACATTAGTTATTGCAAAAACCTGGTTTTCCTTTTTGAGAGCTACAGGTTTAATTCCCAATTGATGTCTGGTATTAAAAAGTCGCCCATAATAAAACTCATTTGATTAGCCGCCCCCATTATTTGCCTGAGAGTAAAAATTTCATGGGGTTTTGTTTATTTGGGGGCCTTACGACCCCCTTTAGTATTATATTTTTAGTTACCCCCATGTATATTTACCCCCTAATGATTCCACATTTCATTTTTGTCTATATCTTCCCGCAGTGTTGGCTTTAGACGGGTTTTTACATAGAGTTCACCTCCCCCCTTCCCCTCTTTACGATCCCTTCAAATAGACGAAAACCCCGAAAATTAAACGCCCTGTAGCTCTCATCCAGGCATTTCTGTTATCCCCACTTGTCAAAAAATTTTTTTTTCGTATTAGTAATTTTGTTCAATTTTTTTTGTTGGCAGACTCCCGGCATGGGCACATGCAATTTAGAGATTTTTCAGTTTTTATTCTTTCTCCCCCGATCTTTTTTAAATATTTTAAAAAACCCCACCCTCCATCCACCCTGATTTATTCCAATTCCCCCGCCTCATCTTCAAATCTTTCACGCTATTTGTAGTTACCCCCCCCCCGTCCCCTGTTTAAAAATTTTTTCCAACTTTTTTGTCCATTTTGTCCCCCCAATACAGTGCCCCCTCCCTTCCGGTGCGCCCCTCCCAATAGGTCGTACCAAAACAGAAGAAGCCCGGTTTTCAAAAACCCAAAAAACCCTCTTTCCCAAACCAATTTTTAAGCCCTTTTTTTCCCCCTCTAAATTCCGCTGCCCCCTCTGGTGTGGCTGTGGAAAAGGTTATTTTCTGAAAAAAATTACCCTGGAGGGTCCTTGCCTTGAGTTTTGGCCTAAGTCCTGAAATATTTTTAAGGAAAATCCACCTACCTCTAAAAATTTGTCATTGGGCCAATGTGCACCATGGGCAGCTGGATTTTCACCAGCCCCACCCCAATCTGTCAACCCGATCCGCATTTGAACCCGGGGCCCCAGGTAAGAACATATTTCGCAATCCCCCTTCGATGATTTATGTTGGTCTCCCATCCTGTTCAAATTTGGGTTTCCCTTTGAAGCATCGACTTTTAAAGGGTTTAATGAAATTTTATGTAGAATTTCCTTCCTTAGAATTTGGCAGCAATGATCAGTATGGGGTCCAAAGCCTTACCCTCTGAAATAAGCAGAATAAAATTACAGTAACACATGTACCCAAGCCGTAGTAACTGGTACTGCAGTTCAGACTTATTAATGTATGTAAAGAAGAATTAAACTGTGCACCACTTTTTGAAAAGTGGGCACTCAGTGGAAGGGGTCCACAATAGATCCCCAAAATACTTAGTAGAAAATATCTATGTAACTCAAAATTGTGATTAGCAAATGTAAGAGAAAATCTTTATTGACACCCTTGTTAAAATTATGCATAATCGTCAAATAATTGCCTAGTAATTGTGAGGGTTAATTTCTAAAACAAAATTTCAGCATTGAACTATAAATGTAAAAAAAGAGACAGTCACGGTGTGTAGCTGATCCAAAATGTAACCAAAGGGGTTTTATGGCTTTGGATACTGTATGGGTAATACACGAAAAAATAAACCATTATATAACTCTTTAAACCACACGTTTATGCGACCAAACTGGGGGCCCTAAACCCCCCAAACAGCTCGGAAAATGATTTGTGGGCACCAAAAACGTTAAATTTAAACCTGCAAAAAAACTTTTTTAAAAAGG
>JAODAL010077233.1:0-13342 GCA_025379985.1 Phyllomedusa bahiana | reverse complement strand
TGTGGTATAAATTACATGATAACTATGCAGTTTGTACAATTGCAAAAATATAAATTTTATATAGTTTTATTACCTTTACACAGTAGAAATGCTTTTGTAAAAAAATGCGCTTTTATATCATCATAGTCCGACAGCAATAACTTTTTTATTTTTCTGTATACAGAGCTATATACAATTTTCTTTTTTGGGGGGGGATGTGTTTTCGTTTTCATTGTTACCATTTTGAAATTTATACGACAATTTTCTTTTTATCAAGGTTTATGAGAGGTGGAATGAAAGAAATACAGCAATTCTGGTAGTGTTTTTTATTTATATTTTTTATAGCACTGTGCGATATAAATTACATGGTAACTTTATTCAGCAGGTCGATATGGTTACAGCGATTCCCAATTTATATATTTTTTATACTTTACAAGCTTTTATTGAATAAAAACACTTTTATTTAAAAAAAGAAAGCACGTTTTCGCATCGCCATAGTCTGAGAGCCATAACTTTTTTCTGTGTCTAGAGCTGTATGGGTTTATTTTTTTGTAGGATGAGTTGACTTTTGGATTTCCTTTAAATTCATTTTTCGGAGGCAGGTAAAAGAAAATACTGCAATTTTAGAAGTGTTTTTTATTTTATTTTTAACAGCGCTTACCATGCAGTACACATGGCATAATAGTTTTTCTCTGTGGATCGATATGATCACACCGATACCCAGGTTTTTTATGTTGTAGCACAAAAACTTTAAGGATCAGCTAGAAGTGAACTTATTTTCATGTTTCAAGAGTAAAATCTAGTGGTCTCACCAAAACCTTTCTCTTTTCATAACAGAATTTTTACATACAGTTGAAACCAGAAGTTTACATACACTATATAAAAGACACATATGCATATTTTTCTTATTATCTGAAATGAAATCAGAATAAACCTTACCTGTTTTAGGTCAATTAGAATTACCAAAATTATTTATATTTGCCAAATGTCAGAATAATGAGAGAGATAGAATTTTTAAGGTATTTTTAATACTTTCTCAAAGTCAAAAGTTTACATACATTTCATTAGAGTTTGGTAGCATTGCGCTTAAGCTGTATGACTTGGGTCAAACGTTTTGGATATCCTTCCACAAACTTCTCACAATAGTTGGTAGGAATTTTGGCCCATTCCTCCTGACAGAACTGGTGTAACTGAGCCATGTTTGTAGGTCACCTTGCTCTCACCTGCCCATAAATTTTCAATAGGATTGAGATCAGGTACATATTTTCACTAGCAAGCTAGGGCATCTAAGATAATAAATTCAAACAGGAACAGCACCGTATGTAGCCAAAAGACTCTAGGCCTCATTTATAAAAACTAAGGGCGACATGTATGAAGCTCGTCGGGTCGGGGCGCGCTTTTCCGCTAGTTTTCCGGCGAAATCTGCGCCTGATTTATGTCGTCGCCGGGGCGTGCTCATACATGAGGTGTAAAGTCCGCCGCGCCTCGCCAGTGTGTTAGGCGCAGTGCGGGGACTGAGGCGCAGTGCGGTGCTGCGCCGAAGATTCGCCGTCCGAGGAGGTGCACTCGTACATGCGGGGAAAAGTTCCCTGCGCCTCGCCAGTGTGTGGGGCACAGTGCGGGGACATGGGCGCAGTGCGGGACTTAGGCGCCGTGCGGGACTGCGCCGAAAATCTGTTCCGATGCGAGACAGGCTGGAAAACAGCGAGAAATCATTCCACATGTCGGTGCGGAGTATGAATCAAAAATCGCCTTTATAAAGGCGTTCAACATTCTTAGTAAAAGAGCTGAAACCTTAAAAAATAAAAAAATACATAATACACAAACACTTTCCAAATATCCTAATTCAAGAATTAGGATATTGGAAATTAGCGGGAAATACAGTAATTCAAATTCTGAAAGCTATTCTCATTGGTCGGCATAAACCGGCCAATCAGAATAGGAGCGACATTGAACCATTAAAACCTATAGAGAACTATTGACCAATCAAATTCAAAGGCGGGACAGTTCAAAATACAGTAAAAATTCAGAATAGAGCTGATTGGTTGAGCTAGCGGGGGCTTGGCTATCCCAGCCAATCAGAGCGCGAGCTACTTCTCCCATTGTAGTCTATGGAGAGATCGGCGCAATGCAATCTCGGCTCTCAGCGCCGTGAGGCATGGAGTATGACTAAAAAAATCATTTTTATTAAGTGTAAAATATTCTCTGAAAAAGAGCTGAAAACCTTCTATAAACATATATTAATAAAATCCCTAACAACGCGTTTGTCGCCGAGACCGGCGCTACATAAGTAATTGTAATAGAGAGAATGGCCGGGAAATACAGTAATTCAAATTGTTTAAGCTCTTCTCATTGGTCGGCATAAACCAGCCAATCAGAATAGGAGCGACAGTGTCCCATGTTTATTTCTTTATTTTCGTTGCACCCATACTATTGATCCTTGGATAACGAAAATAAAGAAATAAACATGATTTTATTGAATTAATAACTTTTGTTCGTTACCCCCATAGTATTATTCATTTTATATACACATCGGGACAACTTCTGTAGTATTATAATTTGATTTCGGCCATGTACAGTTTGATTTCAGATTGCATTAGAAAACCCATATGAGCGTCGCTCGCTCTCCCATTGGTCCAAATAACGGCGCCTCTTTTAACTTAGCCAATCACAGAGCTTGCTCGGAATTTATTTTCCCCATAGAACGCTATGAGAAAATAGCTCGCGCTCTGATTGGCTAAGCTGGACGAGCCCCCGCTAGCTCAACCAATCAGCTCGTTTCTGCCTTTTTACTTTTTTTTTTAACTGTCCCACCTTGGAATATGATTGGTCAATTTTTCTCCATAGGTTATAATGGGTCCCTGTCGCTCCTATTCTGATTGGTCAATTCTCCTCCATAGGATATAATGGGCCACTGTCACTCCTATTCTGATTGGCTGGTTTATGTCGACCAATGAGAATAGCTTACAGAATTTGAATTACTGTATTTCCCGGCGATTCTCTCTCTTGCAATTCCCTATGTATCGCCGGTCTCGGCGACAAACGCGTTGTTCGGGGTTTTAACTGATTTATTTTTACAGAAGGTTTAAGCTCTTTATGTGATAATGATTTACACTTAATCAAAATGATTTTTTTTATTAATACTTGATGCCGCACGGCGCTGAAAGCGGAGATTTCAGTGCGCCCATCTCTCCATAGACTACAATGGGAGAAGTAGCTCGCGCTCTGATTGGCTGGGATAGCCAAGCCCCCGCTAGCTCAGCCAATCAGCTCTTTTCTGTATTTTTACTGTATTTTGAACTGTCCCGCCTTGGATTTTGATTGGTCTATATTTCTCCATAGGTTGTAATGGGTCTTTGTCGCTCCTATTCTGATTGGTCAAAACTTCTCCATAGGATATAATGGGTCTTTGTCGCTCCTATTCTCATTGACTGGCTTCTGCCGACCAATGAAAAGCGCTTCAACAATTTAAATTACTGTATTTCCCGGCAATTCTCTCTATTGCAATTCCTTATGTAGCGCCGGTCTCGGCGACAAACGCGTTATTAGGGATTTAAGTGCTTTATTTTTAAAGAAGGTTTCAGCGCTTTATCTGATAATGTTTTACACTTAATAAAAATGATTTTTTTAATCATAGTCCATGCCGCATGGCGCTGAGTGCCGAGATTGCATTGCGCCCATCTCTCCATAGACTACCATGGGAGAAGTAGCTCGCGCTCTGATTGGCTGGGATAGCCAAGCCCCTGCCGCATTAACCAATCAGCTCTTTTCTGCCTTTTTACTGTATTTTGTAGTGTCCCGCCTTGGATTTTGATTGGTTCAAAATTCTCCATAGGCTATAATGGGTCTTTGTCGCTCCTATTCTCTCTTGGCCGAGATAGCCAAGACCCCGCTAGCTCAACCAATCAGCTCTTTTCTGCATTTTTACTGTATTTTGAACTGTCCCGCCGTTGATTCTGATTGGTCAATCGTTCTCCATAGGTTTTAATGGTTCACTGTTGCTCCTATTCTGATTGGCCGGTTTATGCCGACCAATGAGAATAGCTTTCAGAATTTGAATTATTGTATTTCCCGGCAATTTCCAATATTCGATTTCTTGATATTGCGCCATTCTTGATTTTTGGAAGGTGATTTTTTTTTTTTATTATTTTTATTTTTGAGGTTCAGCTCTTTTCTGACACTGTTTTCCGCCTTTATAAAGGCGATTTTTTCGGAATCATACTCCTGCTGCACGGAGCGGAGCGCCGAGATTTCTGTCGCGATCTTCTATCTGCTTCCTCGCATGTTCCGATCCTGCTTCACTTCACCGAAGCAGTTAGACCAAAATAAACTAGGTCTGCCTGTCAGAGCTGCCGAGCGCTGCACTGCGCCTCGCTTTGCCGACTCGCCATCGTACATGCCTCGGAGTTTTCGAGCGCGCCGCGTCCCGCCCCGGAACGCCTACACCACGCCCACTGCCGGCCCCTTCATGCGGGGCGCAGCTGAAAGTGGCGAACGCTGCGCCTAACACTGCATCCCTGCGTCCGACAGGGGGATTCGGGCCGGGAGGCGCAGTATACGCCAAAAAACAGGCGAAAAGCCCGATCATACATGTCGCCCTAAGTGTAATGGTATGTTTACACGGGCTAATTTCGGCGCGCATTTTGCGTCGTATTTGCACTCTAATATGGATGAGATGCACGCCGAAATTACAGTAATCCATAGTTCTCATAGATTCTCATAGAGAACTATGTATTTCGCCTTCTCTCCCCGCTCGTACAATACGATCATATTGTACGTGCGGGGAGATAAGTGACATGTCAGTTACTTGCGGCGAATACGCGGCACGAGTAATGCATGTAAATGGGGCCAGCGTGCAGCCGGACCCCCGCGGCGCGGGAGTACGCGCTGATCAGCCCAACTCCCAAATCACCCTACGAAATTGCTGCCGTACTGTACGTGCCACAATTACGACGTGTGAACATAGCCTAAGACTGTCTTTGTTGGCCATAGCAACCAATCACGGCTTAGCTTTCATTTAATTTGCTGCTCTGGAAAAGAGAAAGCTGGACTTTGGTTGCTATGGGAAACAAGGGCAGTCTCATGCTGAGCCAATTTTCATAAATGAGGCCCAATGTGTGCAAGCTTTAGAGAACTGGACTCCATACCCCAATGAGTATACAGTCCAAAGAAAGAAACAGGACCACTTGTAATCAAGAAAAATCCTGACATTTGTTCACCCATGTCCAATGTTTCCACTTCTCATTGAAGAAGCTTGAAACTGACTCCAGTGAGGTGTTAAAATGTTGCATTCTCTGGACATGGGTGAATTCATTTAGGACTAAGGATGCTTCTCTTCTTGGATCGTCTAAGATAATAGTTGTTTAGTCATCTTTGAACTATCAGTGAAGTAAAATGTAACCTCTATTGGTAAGTACAGAAACTCATCCATTTCTTAAACTGAGTCACAGCAAAGCAAAATGACAAACTAATAATTACCCTAGCAGCTCCTTATTTTGCCCTGATGAATAGTTCATTGATCTGCCTGACAAAGTGGGCCAGCACTGCAACACTGACCCCCAAACCTACTGTAATATGCCCTGATATTTCCCCTAAAACAATAGTTACATAGCTTGTAAGGCCGAAAAAAGACATCCATCCAGTTCAGCCTATTGTTCTATAATGTTGATCCATAGGAAGGCAAAAACCCCCATGAGGTAGAAGCCAATTGTCATCATTTTAGTGAAAAAAAATCCTTGCCGACTCCAGTCTGGCATCAGAATAAATCCTTGGATCAGCGACCCTTCCCCAGAATCCTAGTCACTGTAACTTGTTATATTATTACACTCTAGAAATACAATTAAAGAGGTTGTCTCACTAAATTGATTCATCTTAACTCAGTCCTGTTTTCTTGATTTCATTTTGAATTCAGGGGCGTGTTTACTTGCATCTACCAGGCTGCAGTAGAAGCCAGGTCTGTAGCTATAGCGACCAGCACTGGCAGACTATCAGGAGAGATCAAACAGGTCTGCAGCTATAGCGACCTGAGGAGCTGATGCAGCCCATACAAGAGGGGAAATCTCAGAATAGGTAGGACACTGTTAATGGACATATATTAACAAGTGACTTGTTTTTGCAAGATCTTCCACATAAAAAGCAATCCTAGTAGTGAGACAACCCCTTTAAAGTTACTGTCCACTAAGATGCTTAAATCCTTGTCTGTGTGAGCGGGTTTTTCCATTTAACAAGTAATCATGGAATGGATTTTTCCTTCCCATGTGCATAACCTGGTCCTATGAATGTCCTTTTTAAGGCCCTGGTCTCAGAGCCATTACTAGGGGCGGGAAGGACTCGGCACCTGGGGCACTGAGTGCATTGAAAAGTGGGGTGTGGGCGCCCATCCCAAAAACAACCCTGGGAGAATACAGGTTTGATGAAGCCTGTATTGTCTTGGTAGTTGCTTAAGGACCTGAGAAGCCATCTGAATGTGATACCAACTCAGGACCTTCAACTTCTACCAACTTACCTAGAGAGAAGCCAGAAGATTTTAAATGTATGAGAGAGGAGTTGGTCTACAGCAATGACAGTGATACACACATGCAACACTCACTCATGCCACTATTGTGGCATGCTGGAACTACTGGTTCCACAAGTTCCAGCATGCCACACTTGCTATCCTTAAAGTTAAGGCACTGTATCTGCCATGAATTGTTCCACTATATACCCTGTAGTTTGTGACTATAAAAACAAACTTTAAGATTATATGTGACCGGAAGAAGGCCAATACGGGCCAAAGCATCACAGTGTACATTCCACACCCATAGACTTAGACAAATTAGTACATATATGTAATAAATGGGGGGAGGTTTTTTATATACATTTGTAGATACCTGTACACTTGCATCAGAATCATCTGTCGGTGCAGGAAAAAAAAAATCTCCCTTCGCCCAGTGCTGCAGGGGTGACGTCCCTGTTCAGAAGTCACAGAATGAAAACAGATCCACCAGTTCCAGTGCTGGTTTTCAGTCTTCATTCTGTCACTTCTGAACACGGACGTCAACTCCAGCTACACTGAGTGTGGGTAGATTTTTTTTCCTGCATAGATAGATGACTCTGATGCAAGTGTACAGGTATCTATGTATGTATATAAAAAAATCCTTCACCCATGTGTTACATACATGTACTAATCTGATTAGTTTATGGGTGTAGAATGTAAATATGATGCTTTGGCCCATGTTTGCCTTCTTCTGGTTACAGCCGGGCTCACCCACACTTCTTTAGAGATGTTGCGATGCTATACGCTGCAGCCACTCGCACATGCGCCACCAGAATCTCTTCCTTCAGATGTGAAAGGAATAATACCAACACGGTCTAAGATGTTGCACATATAAATTCTTGACTTAAAATAATGTACCTGTTTTTCATGCAAATGAAACTTAAAAAAACCTATAAAAATCGATGCTATTTATAATCTGGGGACTGCCTGTATTTTTAAAGAAAAAATAAACTAAAGTAAAAAAAATACATAAAACTAACATCACAAAAAAGGAAAAAAATATTAGTAAAATAGAGTGTCTAGCTTAGGAGCGCCCCTGCCTGGTCTAGTCTCTTTCTGTAGCTGTCCTGTATTACTTTGGTACAAGATAAATTTTCCCTTTTTCTCAGATTGATTTTAGTAAATTACAGCAGCTGTTATCCAAACTTTAAAGACACAGATCGATTTCGAAGTGCAGTGTCATTGTCCTTCATTGTACAACATTCATCAGCTCTTTAGATAGTTAGCTATATGTCTATGTGTTGTGTAATACACTTGCCAGTAGTGCGTAGATAAAAAAAAAAAAAAAATCTTTAAAAAAGGCATTGTTTAAAATGTAAAAAAATAAAATTTTCCCTTACTAGACTAGTTTAAGATAGTTTAACATATTTTGATCTGGTTTTCTGATTTATACAATATAAAATATTTAAAGAGAACCTGTCACATAGTTTATGCCCCCCTTGCTGAGGGCAGAACAAGCTAGTAACAGACATGCTGTTTCCAGTGCTGTGTCCCTTATTCTGTAAAATGCTGCAGTTTTCGTGTATTTAATGCTCAAATCTGCAGTTTTAAGCAAACTGCAGTTTTAAGCAAAGAGTCAGTTTTTTCAAACCCCGCCCACATGAGGCTAGCCCCGCCCACCTCAACTGATAAACCTATTACTTTGTATAGGTAGAAACAGGTGAATAACTGCCAGGTGGGCGGGGTTAACCTTTGGTGGGTGGGGCTAACACCTGCTCATGAATACGATTTGAGGGGTAAATACTCTAAAACTGCTGCATCTTACAGAATAACGGGCACAGTGCTGGGAACAGCAGGTCTGACACTAGCTTGTGCTGCCCTCAACAAGGGGGGCATAACCTATTTGACAGGTTCTCTTTAATGTAGATGAGCCACAAAAGCTTTCTATCAGTTATATAGTCATGACACTAATCTCAAGAAATGTGCTCTATGCTTATTCGTCAGATTGGGTAACGCTATTGCAATTATGCGCTGTATTTACTAATCACTGCAATGATAAGTAGATATATGTTCAACATGTGTCTAGATAGGTACATCATCAAAACACATGTCCAGGTAAGGGTGCTTTCACACGGTTCGTTTTTGGTGTTTTTTTCGCTGAAATGCACAGCATTAATTACTGTGAATTTCTGAAAAATAAAAGCATAAAAAAAAAAAAACTCACCAAAAATGCACCATCTGAAAGCACCCTAAGGTAAAAACACACATTTTCAGAACACTGGAGATATGAACTTTAGGCTACTTTCACACAGTTGTATTTTAGTCAGTATATTGCATCAGTACTTGTACTTCTGCTACTGGAGCTCAGTTCATGCTACTATCATCCAGTTATTAATCAGTCTGATGTTCATTAACCCCTTGCCGACATTTGACGTATCCATGCATCATGGTCGGGAAGGGGTTCCCGTAAATTGAATGATGGACGTCATGGAGATCTTGCGAGCTCACAAGCAGAGGTCACAAGATCACGGCATGGGACCAGCCAGGCTCGGACTGGGCCGCCGGGGGACCGGGGAATCCCCCGGTGGGCCCCCCCGAGCCGCTGTGGGCCCCGGAGGCAGTGCCGTCGCTTCCCGGGGCCCGGCCGCGCATCCGTTCACTGGACGCCCGGGACCCGCGTCCCGAGCGCCCAGAGACCAGCCCGGAGTTGGGGACTAATGTCCCCGACTCCCGGGGCTGCGCCGGTGGCAGCGGGAGCACAGCGCCACTAGCGCTGCTCTCCGCTGATCTCCCCGGCAGGCTGAACGCATTAGGCCTTCAGCCTGCCGGGCGCCGGCCCCTACTAGTGACGTAGGCGGCGCGGTGACGTCACTTCCCCGCGCCGCCTATGCAGGGCGGCAGTACGGAGCCGGCGGGGAGCTCGAGCGGCCGGGACCTGCCGGGAGCCGGAGCGGGAGCCGGAGCCAGGTAAGTGGCTGGTTGTTTTTTTTGTTTTTTTGAAACTAACTAAGGGGGCCCCTGGCTACTATGGGGGGCCCCTGACTACACAGAGGGGCCCCTGACTACTCCGGGGGGGGCCCCTGACTACTAAGGGGGGGGCCCCTGGCTACTAAGGGGGGCCCCTGACTACTAAGGGGGGCCCCTGACTACTAAGGGGGGCCCCTGGCTACTAAGGGGGGGGGCCCTGGCTACTAAGGGGGGGGCCCCTGGCTACTAAGGGGGGGGGCCCCTGACTACTAAGGGGGGCCCTGGCTACTATGGGGGGCCCCTGGCTACAATGGGGGGCCCCTGGCTACTATAGGAGGCCCCTGACTACTATGGGGGGCCCCTGGCTACTATGGGGGGCCCCTGACTACTAAGAGGGGCCCCTGACTACTACGGGGGGGGGCCCTGGCTACTAAGGGGGTGGGCCCTGACTACTAAGGGGGGCCCCTGACTACTAAGGGGGGCCCCGGGCGACTATGGGGGGCCCTGACTACTATGGGGGGCCCCTGTCTACTATGGGGGGCCCCTGACTACTAAGGGGGGCCCCTGGCTACTAAGGGGGGGGCCCTGACTACTAAGAGGGGCCCCTGACTACTAAGGGGGGTGCCCAGGCTACTAAGGGGGGGGGCCTGGCTACTAAGGGGGGGCCCCCGGACTACTAAGGGGGGGGCCCGGACTACTAAGGGGGGGGGGCCCTGGCTACTATGGGGAGGGCCCTGACTACTAAGGGGGGGCCCTGGCTACTATGGGGGGGGCCCTGACTACTAAGGGGGGGGGCCTGGCTACTATGGGGGGGCCCTGACTACTAAGGGGGGCCCCGACTACTAAGGGGGGGGCCCTGACTACTAAGAGGGGGGGGGGCCCAGGCTACTATGGGTGGCCCTGGCTACTATGGGGGGCCCTGGCTACTATGGGGGGCCTTGGCTACTAAGGGGGGCCCCTGGCTACTATGGGGGGCCCCTGACTACTAAGAGGGGCCCCTGATTACTAAGGGGGGGGGGGCTGGCTACTATGGGGGGCCCTGGCTACTATGGGGGGCCCTGGCTACTAATGGGGGCCCTGACTACTAATGGGGCCCCTGACTACTAAGGGGGCCCCTGACTACTAAGGGGGCCCCTGACTACTAAGGGGGCCCCGGCTACTAAGGGGGGCCCTGGCTACTAAGGGGGCCCTGACTACTAATGGAGGCCCTGACTACTAAGGGGGCCCCTGACTACTAAGGGGGCCCTGGCTACTATGGGGGCCCTGGCTACTAAGGGGGCCCTGGCTACTAAGGGGGGCCCTGACTACTAATGGGGGCCCTGACTACTAAGGGGGCCCCTGACTACTATGGGGGCCCCTGACTACTATGGGGGCCCTGGCTACTAAGGGGGCCCTGGCTACTATGGGGGGCCCTGGCTACTAAGGGGGGCCCTGACTACTAATGGGGGCCCTGACTACTAAGGGGGCCCCTGACTACTAAGGGGGGCCCTGACTACTAAGGGGGGCCCTGGCTACTAAGGGGGCCCTGGCTACTATGGGGGGCCCTGGCTACTATGGGGGGCCCCTGATTACTATGGGGGGCCCTGGCTACTATGGGGGGCCCCTGACTACTATGGGGAGGCCTGGCTACTATGGGGGGCCCTGGCTACTATGGGGGGCCCCTGACTACTATGGGGAGGCCTGGCTACTATGGGGGGCCCTGACTACTAAGGGAGGCCCTGACTACTAAGGGGGCCCTGGCTACTATGGGGGGCCCTGGCTACTATGGGGGGCCCCTGGCTACTATGGTGGGCCCCTGACTACTATGGGGGGCCCTGGCTACTATGGGGGGCCCTGACTACATAAAGGGGCCCCCTGACTACATAAAGGGGGGCCCTGACTAAATAAAGGGGCCCCTGGCTACATAAAGGGGGCCCTGACTACTAAAGGGGGGCCCTGACTACATAAAGGGGGCCCCTGGCTATATAAAGGGGGCCCTGACTAACTAAGGGAGCCCTGACTACCTAAAGGGGGCCCTGACTACCTACACACTACCTAAAGGGGGCCCTGACTACCTACACACTAGCTAAAGGGGGGCCCTGACTTCCTACATACTAGCTAAAGGGGGGGCTGACTTCCTGCACACTAGCTAAAGGAGGCCCCTAACTACCTGTATACTACCTAAAAGAGACCCTTAACTGCCTGTACACTCCCTAAAAGAGACCCCCTAACTGCCTGTATACTCCTGCATTATCTCCAGGGGGGTTAGTCCTTTCCCCACCCTCCAACCCCCTAGGATACTAGACCTCTAAGTTATGGCTTGTACCCGCTCTCCCACCCCTGGGAAGTTTGTAGAGAGGTGGGAATGGGTAAAAAGATGCTGGAAAATTGAGGATTCTAAGATATTTGTGTGTAATTTCTGCAGGGATGAGTTGTGTCCGGGACAAGTCATCATGGCGGTGTGGAACGGATGCAGAAGAAAAGGGAATAAGAACGACTCATGAGAGAAGAGAACGACTCCTCAGATAGGACGTCTCTGGTGAGTCCCTGGATGTAAGGGGTTATGTTACTTCTATATTGGATCAGTGCTGTATTCACTGTAATGTGATGTGACCTGAGCTGGTGTCTGACCTCTATGTGGTCTCTATATGGCGGTGTTGTAGGTTATACCTGAGCTGGTGTCTGACCTCTATGCGGTCTCTATATGGCGGTGTTGTAG
The DNA here is from genome assembly GCA_025379985.1 of Phyllomedusa bahiana. NCBI lineage: Eukaryota > Metazoa > Chordata > Amphibia > Anura > Hylidae > Phyllomedusa > Phyllomedusa bahiana. The sequence goes on along the minus strand of JAODAL010077233.1, from coordinate 1,223 downwards.
GTTATATTGGCATTAGTTTAGTGGCAGTGTACATGTGTCCCTGATTGACCCTGTGATAGGAGTTACACTTCTACTTTCTTGCTGGTGTGTATTTTAGAAGGTGGTGAGGTGCGTGACCAATGGAAACGTGGAGGGAGATATTGTATGTGGGTGGAGGGGGATATTGTATGTGGGTGGAGGGGATATTGTATGTGGGTGGAGGGGGATATTGTATGTGGGTGGAGGGGGATATTGTATGTGGGTGGAGGGGGATATTGTATGTGGGTGGAGGATATTGTATGTGGGTGGAGGATATTGTATGTGGGTGGAGGGAGATATTGTATGTGGGTGGAGGGGGATATTGTATGTGGGTGGAGGGGGATATTGTATGTGAGTGGAGGGGGATAGTGTATGTGGGTGGAGGGGGATATTGTATGTGGGTGGAGGGGGATATTGTATGTGGGTGGAGGGGGATAGTGTATGTGGGTGGAGGGGGATATTGTATGTGGGTGGAGGGGGATATTGTATGTGGGTGGAGGGGGGATAGTGTATGTGGGTGGAGGGGGATAGTGTATGTGGGTGGAGGGGGGATATTGTATGTGGGTGGAGGGGGATATTGTATGTGGGTGGAGGGGATATTGTATGTGGGTGGAGGGGGATATTGTATGTGGGTGGAGGGGGATATGGATGGAGCTACTTAGCCCTGTGTCTATGATATGCTAGACAGACAGATATGTGCGATAGACAGATATGTGACTCTCTTGCTATTGTACTACACAATACAGTTCTGTTTTGCACACTGTATTATGTGGTAAAATGGGCGCATTTATGTCCGAGAGGCCGGTAATATTTTTACGTACAGTAGGGTGGGCCCCCCACGATCAAGGGTGGGCCCCCCCCAGATCAACTCCCTTGTGGGCCCCAGACCCCCCAGTCCGACACTGGGACCAGCTATCACGATCTATCATGATCGTGATAGCGAAGATACAGGCAGGAGGAGTGAGCTCCTCCTGCCTGCGACCGTCGCAGTATGCGGCGCCCAGCGCCTCTATTGGTATCCTAAATGACAGCCCAGATGCTTTACTAAAGCATCTAATCTGTCTGGTGACGTCACCATGCTCGCAATGCATTGTAGGCATGGTGATTGACAGTCGTCATGGAGACCAGTATACAGCAGCAATGCAGTCTACTGATCTCCTGTTTGTATGAGTGATCTGAAGAAAAATATGGGAAAAGTGAAAAAA
>JAODAL010077232.1:0-13342 GCA_025379985.1 Phyllomedusa bahiana | reverse complement strand
TAAATTTATTTTTTAAAAAAAGTAAAAAAATTTTAATTTTTTATCATAAATTTGAATGAAATTCTGTGATAGGACAGTCACCCCCTAATTTTCCTTTCAAAAGCTGCAGTCAGCTTGATTTTCTGACCTTCATCATTCATTGATTCACTATTCAGTATCAAATTATCATGATCAAATTCATCATCATTTGAAAGATTATTGCATATTCTTTTTATACAGTGCTTATCTACGGGGATCTGTAGTTTAGAACATTTCTTGATATGGGTGCATTTCTACGGATACATCCAAGCTCCAGAAAGTAAATTATTCTATCAAGGGCATAGCCATAATGGTTGCTAAAGCCCTTTAGGATGTCCATAGGTCCTCGGCCACATAGAAAGAAATTTGTATAATGAATTGTACATGATGGGTGGAGAACCTTGTAACAGATTTTCACTGGGTCCAAAAAGTTCAAAAAAAAAAATAAAAATTTAGGCTGTGCACATCCATATATTTTGAAAAACGTAAGCATAGGTGCACACTGAAAAGGCAATAGTTACATCAAATTACAAATATCAGTGGCACACTAAAAATTAAGTGAAACATCAAGGTATATAGGAATATTGGAAATGCATTACTGCTAAGGAAAATATGAAAAACTTGGGATTCTTAGTTTACAGTTTTTGATCAAAGATTGTATTAAGCTCACCTCCCAATAGCGTCAAGGGGATCCCAGCACAGGTGAGCCCCCTAACACTGAACATGTTTACCTCACTAGGAGTCCGTTCAGGACTACAACATCTCAGGGAGTGATAGGAACCTGCTACTGAATTATCCTGCACTAGTTTAAAAGAGGTAGACGGAGGGGCAGCAAGCCAATGAGGCTGCCATTCCTCAAATAGACTTCAAAAATCAATTAGGCTGTGCACATCCATATATTTTGAAAAACGTAAGCATAGGTGCGCATAGGAACGCATGCGACTTTTTTGATCACTTTTATTCCATTTTTTGAGTGATGTAAAATGACCAAAAAAACGCAATTTTGGCGTTTGGAATTTTTTTTTCTTCTAGGTTCAGGTACGAGATAAATGTTTATTTTTTTTATAGATCTGACTTTTTTGGGCGCGGCGATAAACCCAAAAATTTTAACTTTTTTATTATTTTAATGATTTTATTTGTACAATGGGGAAAGGTAGGTGATTTTGAACTTTTAATACTTTTTTATGTACTTTAACCCCTTAAGGACCCAGCCTGTTTTGGCCTTCCTGAACCAGCCCTATTTTTGAAATCTGACATGTGTCCATTTATGTGAGAATAACTTTTTGACACTTTTACCTATCCATGTGATTCAGAGATTGTTTTCTCGTGACACATTGTGCTTTAAGATAGTAAGAAATTTTTATCCATACAATCCTTGTTTGTTTGTGAAAAATATCAAAATTTCATGAAAATATGGAAAAAATTAGCGATTTTTGAAAGTTGCAAAATTTCTGCGTGCAAGACAGATAATTATTCACCACAAAATAGTTTATAACTAGCATCTACCATATGTCCACTATAGGTTGGCATCATTTTTTAAATGTCTTTTTTTTTTTTTACGACATTAGAGGGCTTAGAAATTTAGTAGTAATTTCTCACAATTTCAGAAAATTTGCAATATACATTTTTTTAGGGACCACTCCAGTTCTGACGTGGCTTTGAGGGGCCTGCATGTTAGATACCCCCATAAATAATGCCATCTAAGAAACTAGACCCCTTAACATATTTACAACACTATTTAGGAAGTTTGATAACCCTTTAGATATTTCACAGAAATTAAAGCAAAGTGGAGGTGAAATTTCAAAATTTCACTTTTTTTGCAGATTTTCAATATTTATCCATTATTCACTGGAATACGGTAAATGTGACTAGGTAAATGCAACTTAATATCAATTCCCCCAGGTCTGCCGTTTTTAGCGATATCCCATATGTGGCCCTAGTGCAGTATTTGGCTCAACCATAAGCCCCAGAATAGGAGGAGCACCTACAGGACTCTGAGGTCTCATTTTCAATACGATTTTATTTAGGCGCCATTTCAGGTTTGGGCACACCCTAAGGTGCTAAAACTTAATAAACACCCCTACATAAACCACATATTGGAAACTACACCCCTTAAGGAATATATCCAGGGGTGCATTGAGTATATAGACCCCACAGGTGATTCACAAATTTTTTTTAGCATAAGGCTGTGAAAAGTAAAAAAAAAATTTTTCCCAATAATCTGCAATTTTAGCTTAAAATGTTTCACATATACAAGGAATCCTGGAAAAAAGAACCCTAAAACTTTGTTAAGCAATTTCTTCCAAGTTTGGCAATACTCTACATGTGGGTGTAAACTGCTGTTTGGGCGCATGTCAACCCGTATAGGGGAGGGAGCGCTATTTGGCTTTTGGAACGCAGATTTTGGTGAGGTCCTGTCACATTTGCAAAGCCCCCAGAGTACCAGAACCTGTGAAACCTTCCAGAAGTCCCCCCATTTTGGATTCAACACCCACGGGGAAATCTCATTGGGGTGTATTCTGCTTTTTTGGCAACAGGTTTTCCCATAGTTTTTTTTTTTTAGCATTGGGCAATGAAAAGGGGGGGAAAAACCCCCAGTTCAGTCATTGTTTTTGGGTTTTCAATTTTATAGCATTCAGTGCAGTTTTAAATGATGGGGAAAAATTTTTATTTATGGGGGTGGGGTCACTTAAAATTTGTATAGTTTTTATATAGTTTTTTCTTTTTTTTTTAATTTTTCCCAAAAGAAAAAAAATACGTCTAAAAAAAATTGCGGGGCAGACCCGGGGCCCGGAGGGCGGCCGGAACCGGCTCCGCCGGGGGCCCACAGTGTGGGCCCCAAGTTGGGGGGGGGCCCCGGGGCAGTGCCGTCGCCCCCCGGGGGCCCACCGGCATGGGGTCTTTGCACGCCCGGGCCTGCGTCCCGAGGCTCGGGAGCCGGCCCGGGAGCGGGGGGACAAATGTCCCCGACCCCCCGGGGCTGGGGAAGGGGGTTTTGTCAGCGGAGCACAGCGCCATTTGCGCTGCGCCCCGCCTGATCTCCCTGGCAGGCTGAATGCATTAGGCCTTCAGCCTCCCGGGGCCCGGGGGCCCCCTACTGCTGAGTAGGCGGCCCCCTTGGTTGAAGGGTCATTTCCCCCGCGCCGCTTTGCAGGGGGCAGGACCGGCGGCAGTCGGAGGGGCCCCAAGGGACCGGGGGGTCAGGTAAGTGATTTGATTTTTTTTTTTTTTAAATTTAAAATAGCGGGCCCTGACTGCTATCCCCTAAAGGGGGCCCTGTTCTCCCTATCACAAAAGGGCGGTCCCTGGGCTGCCTTTTTCACAAAAGGGGGGGCCCCTGGCACTCCCTTTATCAAAAAGGGGGGTTTCCATGGGCTGCCTATCAAAAAAGGGGGCCTGATGCCTTTCACAAAAGGGGGGCCCTGACTGACCTATAAACTAAAGGGGGTCCTGACTGCCTTTCACAAAAGGGGGGCCCTGACTGTTTTCCCATTTTAAAGGGGGTCCCTGGGGGCTGCCTATCCCCTAAAGGGGGCCCCGGGCATTTGCCTATCACAAAAGGGGGGTCCCTGGCCGGTCCCTATCATTAAAGGAGGCCTGATCCCTTTTATCATAAAGGGGGCCCTAAATGCCTTTTTCCTAAAAGGGGGTTTTAAATCCCCTATCCCAAAAGGGGGCCCCCGGGACTGCCTTAAAAAAAGGGGGGGTTCCTGATTTCCCCCTATCACTAAAGGGGGGTCCCGGGCCCCAACGGGCTTATCATTTAAAGGGGGTTCCTGTTGCTATCAAAAAGGGGGCCCTGACGGGTTATAAATAAAGGGGGGTACCCTGGCACGCTTTCAAAAAGGGGGCCCCTGGCGGGCCTACCCACAAAAAAGGGGGCCCGGGCCCTCCCTATCCAAAAGGGGGTGACTCCCTATCAACAAAAGGGGGGCCCCTGCCCTGCCTATCCCCAAAAGGGGGCCCCTGATCCCTATCTCAAAAGGGGGCCCCTGGCGTGCCTATTTTAAAAAGGGGGGTTTCCCTGATTGCCTATCAAAAAGGGGGGTCCCTTTTCCCTATAATTTAAAGGGGGGGTCCCGGGACTGCTATCCCCAAAAGGGGGGGCCCTGACTTCCTTTTCCCCAAAAAGAGGGGTCCCGGGTTTCCCCTATCACAAAAAGGGGCCCCTGATTTGGCCTATCACTAAAGGGGGTCCCTGATCCCTTTATCAAAAAAAGGGGGGCCCGGACGGCCATATAAAAAAGGGGGGGCCCCTGGCGTTTGCCTATCCTAAAGGGGGTCCCCTGGGGGTGCCTATCACAAAAGGGGGGCCATGACTGCCTTTCCAAAGGGGGGCCCGGGACTCCCTATCATTTAAAGGGGGCCCTGATGTTATAACAAAAAGGGGGGGTCCTGGCGTTTCCCCCTTTCCTAAAGGGGCCCCTTGGGGCTCCCACCCCCCTAAAGGGGGGCCCCGGAATCCCTAAAAAATTAAAGGGGGCCCTAAAGCCTATCACTAAAGGGGGCCCGGGCGTTGCCTATCACTAAAGGGGGTTTCCTGGCGCTGCTTTATAAAGGGGGCCCCTTGCGCTGCCTTCACAAAAGGGGGTCCCCTGGCGCTGCTATCCAAAAGGGGGCCCCTAAATCCCTATCCCCAAAAAGGGGGTCCTGACTCCCTTTCTCAAAAGGGGGGTTCCCTGGCCCCGGGCCTATCTCAAAAGGGGGTCCCTGGCACTGCCATCTCAAAAAGGGGGGTCCCCCCCTGGCGCTCCCCTATCACAAAAAGGGGGGCCCCTGGGTGCCCGGGGCCCGCCATAAGGGGGGGTACAAAAGGGTTTACTCCATTTTTGGGGCCCCGGGTTTGGAAAAAAAGGGGGCCCGCGGCAAGCGGGCCCCTTATTCCCCCGGGGCCAGACCCGGGGCCCCGGGGGCCCCGCGGCCGCCGAACCAGGCCGCCGGGCCCCAACAGTGGGGGCCCCGAGTTTGGGGGGGGCCCCGGAGGCGGGGCAGTGGCCCCCGGGGGCCCCACCCGCGATGGGTTTCCCCTGCACCCCGGGGGCCCTGCCTTTCCAAAGAAGCGCTCAGAGACCGGGGCCCGGGAGGGGGGGGACTAATGTCCCGGGATTTCCCGGGGTTTTGCCCCGGTTTGGTCAGCGGACCCAACAGCGCCACTAGCGCTGCGCTCCGCTGTTCTGCCTGGGGGGTTTGAATGCTTTTAGGCCTTCCCCCCTGCCGGGCCCCGGCCCCTACTGCGGGACGTAGGCGGCGCGGGAGTCACCCCCCCCGCCCCGCCTTGAAGGGGGCGGGGAGCCGGCGGCAGCTGGAGCGGCGGAAACGAGGCTCGGGGGAAGTGATGATTTTTTTTTTTTTTTAAATATACTAGCGGGCCCTGATCCCTTTATCAAAAAAAGGGGGCCCCTGATCCCCTATCATTTAAAGGGGGGGTCCCTGGCGCTCCCTATCAAAAAAAAGGGGGTCCCGGGCATTTGCCTACCCCTTTAAAGGGGGTCCCTGGCGGGGGCCTTTCACAAAGGGGGGGGCCCCTGCCTGCCTATACAAAAGGGGGGCCCCCTTGAGGGCCTATCATTTAAAGGGGGTCCTGCTGCCTATCACAAAAGGGGGCCTGACTCCCTATCACAAAAGGGGGGGCCCTGACTGCCTATCCCCAAAAAAGGGGGCCCCTTGGCGCCGGGCCTATCCTAAAGGGGGCCTGTTGCTATCATAAAGGGGGGCCCTAAATCCCTACCCTTTTAAAGGGGGGTTTCCTGATGCCCACACAAAAGGGGGGCCCCTGCCCCGGGCCTATAAATAAAGGGGGTCCTGATTTGGCCTTTTCATTAAGGGGGGTTTCCCGGGCCCAAGGTTATCACAAAAGGGGGGGCCCTAAATCCCTATCACAAAAGGGGGCCCCTGACTGTTCAAAAAAAGGGGGGCCCTAAATCCCCTTATACTAAAGAGGGTCCCTGACTGCCTTTTCACAAAAGGGGGGGTTCCCTGGCCCCTCTGCCTATCTTTAAAGGGGGCCCCCTGGTGCTGCCTATAAATAAAGGGGGCCCTGCTGCCTATATTTTAAGGGGGTCCGACTGACAAATCACAAAATGGGGGTCCCTGGCGTTCCCCCTTTCACTAAAGGGGGGTCCCGGGCGTGCCTTTCACAAAAGGGGGGTCCCTGGCGTGTATAAATAAAGGGGGCATGACGGGCCTATCACTAAGGGGGTTTCCTGCCCCGGGCCTACCCTTAAAAGGGGGGGCCCCTGGCGTTTCCCTTATCTCAAAAGGGGGCCCCTTTGGCCTGCCTACTCTAAAGGGGGGTCCCTGGCACGGGCCTTTTCTAAAAGGGGGTCCCTGGCGCGCCTATCCTAAAGGGGGGGCCCCTGGCGCTGCCTATCTCAAAAAGGGGGGGTCCCTGGCCGGGCCTATCTCAAAAGGGGGGGTCCCTGGGTCCCTACATAAAGGGGGTCCCTGGCGTTGCTTTTCCTAAAGGGGGGCCCTGCTGATTTCAAAAAAAAAGGGGGGGGCCCCCCTTGGCGCTTCCCTACCCAAAAAAAGGGGGTCCGGGCCCGTTGCCAAACCTCAAAAGGGGGGGTTCCTGACCCCTTCCTAAAGGGGGGCCCGGGTCTGCCACCAAAAGGGGGTCCCGGGCCCGCTCCTTTCCAAAAAGGGGGGTCCCTGGCGCTTGGGCCTTCACTAAAGGGGGTCCCTGGCGTCCCCTATCTCTAAAGGGGGTCCCGGGCGTTGCCTTATAAAAAAAGGGGGGCCCCTGGTGCCTAACATCAAAAGGGGGGCCCTGATTTAAACCAAACCTCTAAAGGGGGGCCCCTGATTACCTAACCTCAAAAAGGGGGGCCCTGACTTACCTAACCTTTTAAAAGGGGGGCCCCTTTAAATCTCCCTAACCTAAAAGGAGGGCCCTGGCTCTCCCCAAAACCTTTTAAAGGGGGGCCCCCAAAACCCCCAACCTAACCCTAAAGGAGGCCCGGGACGTTACCAAACCCCTCTAAAGGGGGGCCCCTGCTCCACCAAAATTTTAAAGGGAAAGGGCCCTGACCGCCTAAAAACCAAAAAGGGGACTCATGGCTGGGTTACCCACCAACCTAACTGGGGTGGCCCTTTACCAACTTATCGGGGGGGGTTTAAAACCTCCAAAATTGGGCCTTTTAATTCCCGGGCCTTTCCCATTTGCCTTTCCCTGTTTAATTTTAATTGTTAGGGGAGCGGGCCCAAGTTGTAGCTTATCCCCAGGGGGGTTAGCCCTCTCCCCCCCCCCAAACCCTTAGGATACTGGCCCTTTAAAGTTTTGGCCTGTACCCGCTCTCCCCCCCCTGGGAAAGTTTGTACAGAGGGGGGAAAATAGGTAAAGAAATGCTTGAAAATTGAGGATTCTTTGATATTTTTGTGTTTAAATTTCCCGCAGGGTTTAGTTGTGGCCGGGGGACAAGTCTATGGCGGTTGGGGGAACGGGGTGCAGAAGAAAAGGGAATAAGGGAAAGACTCATGAGAAAAAGAGAACGACTCAGACGTCTCTGGTGAGTCCCTGGAATGTAAGGGGTTTTTGGGTTTCTTTATATTGGATCGTGTTGTTTTTCCCCTGTAAAGTGATGTGACCCGAGCCTTTTGGGGGGTTTTTTTTTCTGACCTCTTTATGGCGGTGTTGTAGGTTATACCTGGCTGGTTTGATTTTCTATGTGGTTTCTATTTGGTGGTGTTGTTTGGTTATTTCCGAGCTGGTGTTGACCTTTTGTGGCGGTGGGTGTAGGTTATCACTGAGGGTGGTGTTTTGGAGGTACAATTACTTTTTGCTGGGGGGGTTTTTTTTAGAAGGGGGTGGGGGCGGACCCGGGGGGGGAAAAATGGGGGAGGATATTGTATGTGGGCCGGTGGAGGAGGATATTGGGATGTGGGTGGGAGGGGGGATTTTTGTATGCGGGTGGAGAGGGATATTGTATGTGGGTTGGTGGGGGGATTTTTGTTTTGTGGGTGGAGGGGGGTATTGTATTTTTGGGGGGAGAGGGATATTTTATGGGGTGGGGGGGGGAAAATTGTTTTGTGGGGGAGGGGGGTATTGTATGGGGTGGAGGGGGTATTTATGTAGGTGGTGGGGGATATTGTATGTGGGTGGAATTGGGGATATTGTATCGTGGGGGGGGGAAAGGGTATTGTATGTGGGTGGAGGGCGGGTTTTGTTCGTGGGTGGAGGGGATATTGTACGTGGGTGGAGGGGATATTTAGTGGGTGGTGGGGGATTTTTTTTTTGGGTGGAGGGGGTTTTGTATGTGGGTGGAGGGGAATTGTTTGTGGGTTTGGGTGGGGGGGGATTGTTTTTTGGGTGGTGGGGGTTATTGTTTGTGGGGGGTGGGGGTTTTTTTTTGTGGGTGGGGGGGGATTTTGTTTGGGGGTGGGGGGGGGATATTGTATGGGGTGGTGGGGGTTTTTGTATGTGGGTGGAGGGGGATATTGTTTGTGAGTGGAGGGGGATATTGTTTGTGGTGGGGGGGAAAATTGTATGAGGGTTTGGGGGGGGATATTGTATGCGGGTGGAGGGGGTTATTTTGGAATTTCGGGTGGAGGGGGATTTTTTTATTTCGGGGTGGAGGGGGGTATTATAATTTCGGGTGGAGGGGTTTTTGTTTGTGGGTGGGGGGGATATTGTTTGGGGTGGTGGGGGTATTTTTTGTGGGTGGAGGGGGATATTGTATGGGGTGGGGGGGGATTTGTATGTGGGTGGAGGGGGGGGGAAATTTTATGTGGGGGGAGGGAGATATTGGGATTTTGGGGGAGGGGGGGAAAGGATGGAGCCCACTTAAACCCTGTGTCTATGATGTGTGGGGACAGCAGATTTTGCCCACTCACTTGCTATTGTTTTAACCCCCAAATTTAAATTCTTTTTTGCCAAAAATATTTTGTGGGTAAAAAGGGGGGCAATTTTTTTTCCTAAAGGGGCCCTTTTTTTTTTCTGGGGGCGGGGGATCGGGGTTTTGGGGGGCAGGGTTTTCGGGGGTTTGGGGGGGGCCCCGGTGCTTCAGCTGTATGGGGGGCCCTGAAAATTTTTGGTTTGGGGGCCCCTGGTGCCTCCCCAAACCCGGCTGTGATTGGTCATCAGCTTTCGGCGTTTTTAAATTTCAAACTAGGGTTTTCTCCTTGGGAAAAAAAGTTTTATTAGTTATTTAATTTTGGGGCCTTAAAAAAAAGAGGAAACCCCTTTTTAAAAAACATATTTTAAAAAATTTTTTGGGGCCCAGCCTCGAATATAAAACAGTCTGAGGGCATATTCCCCCCCACCCCCTATAATGAGTGACTGATTGTAACGGGTTTTACCTTTTATCGTTCTACTAAAATTAGGGTGATTTCCAGTCTGAAACAGTTTCTTTAGACTGAATTTTTAAAAAATTGAGGCTGCCCGGATTTTTAACCAGTGTTTGGGGTTTCTTTACTCCCGCTGTTCATCGGGGAAATCATGATTTGACCCCCTCTTTTAAATTTTGGGAAAAACCCCCCCCAAATAAAACTGTTTTAAAATTTTTGTTTGGTGGTTAATGTTAACCCGCTTTTGGGAACTTTTCTTGAAGTCTGGTTTGGGGGAAAAAAGTGGAGAACTTTTGGCCCCTTGTTTCCAATTTTTTCCCCACTATCTAAAGATGGGAAGAAAATTTTTCCCCAGCATGCACGCTCAAAAAAAAACCCGACCCGAGGTTTTAAAATGTGCCCAACCTAGAAGCAAAGGGAACAATAGGCTTGAAACGTGTTTTTACCGAAAAGTCCAAGAAGATTTTAGTTATTGGACATGGACGAGGGGGACTTTTTTATGATGGAGAGGGGCCCAAATTTTATTGGGGGGGTCCTTAAATTTTTAAAAAGGGGGTATTGAAGATTAATTGCAATTGGGCAGTTTAACCTTTAAGAAATTTGTTTTGTGCCAAAGCAATTCTATATTTTTTTAAACCTTTTGCCCTTTTTAAAAAACCCTAACTTTAGTTTTTTTTAAATTTTTTTTTTATCAGTGTGCCTTACGGCGCTTTGGGTTTGGTTTGGGATGAGTTGTATTTTTTTAAAAATTTTTTCCCCTTTTTTATGGTGTAACTTTATGTCTTGGGTTTTATGAAAATCAAATATGTAGGGAGGTGACAGGCCCAGCCCCCCTCCACATAGGTGGGGGGCCGAACTTGTGTGTTTAAAAAAATAAGGTGCCACTGTCAATGTGGCATATAAAGGGCATTTCAAAACAATTTCAGTTTTCCCCCCTAAAACCCCCCTGGGTTTCCCGACCACCCCCAATTTACAAAAGAAAGGGAGGATGCCCGGTGGTTGTCATGACAACCCCAAAAGGGGCCCCAATGCCATCTTTGAAAATACAATTAAAGGGCCCAACACCCCTTTTCAGGTGTATTTTCAGTAGCTTTCTTATGTTGGGTTTTCCCCGAACTCTAGTTACGTTATTAAAAAAATAACCAAATTTGGCTAGGGTATCGCACCATGTATATTTTTTTTTTGGTGACAAAGTGTATTTTAGGTCAAAAAAGCAGACCCAGTTTTAAAGGGACGAATCAGTGACCCCAATTTCCCGAAATTTTTGGGGTTTTTCAATCAAAAAGTAAGTAATGTCACACAGGGGAAAGAATACCCAAAATATATCCCCAAAAAATTTTGGTTTTAACCCTTTGATGGTGGGGTTTTGAAGAAGTTTTTGCTCGGTTGGGGGGTTCCTTTTGGTTTCCCGTTTGGTTTTAGGGCTTAATAAAAGTTTTTTTTTTAGGGCCCTTTTTGTATACTGTTTTTCAATATTAAAAGATCATTTTGATCTAATTATTTTTTTAGGTGAGGTTAAGCTTTTTTATGCAGCTCGGAAAGGAGGGGGGAACCTTTCCCAAAGTGTTTTAAAGTGCCTTTTGGGCAGTGTTTATCTATGAACAGATGGTTATGGACTACTGCCATTCCTAAGCCGGGCAAAGTGGGCAATCGCCTAGGGAACCGTCCGGCCGGTGAGCGGGGGGGGGTGGGGGATGCGCTGCCCGGACAGAGAGCTGGGGGGCCACTACCGCCATAAGCTGCTGCGGAGGAACAGTGATGGGGCTGAGGGGGCGGGAGCAGTTGCCACCATTCCATTAACCATTGGTGGCTCTGGGAGCCCCCCTTTGAGCGGGACCTGCGGCGGACTGGGCTTACGTTTCCCGCCCGGGCCTTGTGGGCGGTTTTGTGCAGGAAGCCTCTTACCCGCCCCCCCTGTTTTGTTTAAATTTATGTAAGGCTCTGGGCGGTACCTTTATAGTATGTAACATTTTTAAAGGTACCCCAAAAGGAGGCATCAAAACATATGTAAAACCCCCCATATGTTTTCTCTTTATTGCCGTGTGATGCAATTTTTCATACCCTTGACATTTTGTTTTTTTAAACTAGTAAAACATTTTAAATGCAAAAATGGGAAATTTGGGTTTGGAAATTTTTTCAAACTTTAGAAAAAAGATATTCTAAACACCAAAACCAAAAAAAATTTTCCAAAAAAGGTATGTTTTTTAACCCCCTTTCCTTTTTGGGCCGGTTTTTTAAAAATATGGCTTTTTTTCCTCCTCGCCTTCCATAGCCATAATGTTTTTATTTTTCCACCTACTTAGACACATGAGGGCTTTATTTTGCGAGACAAGATGTACTCTCTAATGGTGTTATTAATATTGCCATAGAATATGCTGGGAAACTGCAAAAAAGCAGTCTAAGTGGGGCAAATTCTAAGTGGGGCAAAATGTGACTAAAAACGTACTTGCTCTATATTTGCGGGGGTTTTGCTTTTACAGCACTCAATCTTCAGTAAAAATTATGTGTTATCTGTATTCTACATGTTGATTCGAATCCAGCAATACCAAACATGTAGGGTTTTCGTTCTGCTTTGGAAGCCAAACATTTTCTATTTTTTACATTTGCACAGTGGCACCATTTTCTGCAACCAATAACTTTTTTGTACTAACACCTACGGACATGAGTGAGGCGGCATTTTTTTGTGGACTGAAGGGCACTTTTTATTGCTACCAGTCTGGAATGCATGGGACTTTTTTGATTAAATTTATTCCAATTTTTATGGGAAGTGAAATGACCAAATAACACTGCAATTTTGCCGTTTGGAATTTTTTTCTTCTACAGGGTTCAGTGGATGGGACAAATGATGTTATATTTTACTAGATCAGACATTATCGGACGTGGCAATAATAAATATGGGGAACTTTTTTATAATTTTAAATAAATCAAAAACATGGCAACGATAGAAATATACACAAGGCTTTCAACTGCCATGTTCACCAATCGGAACCCCGCAATTTTGCCATGGGAGCTCCGATCAGAGTGAGGCTTCTTTCTGCGGCATCATGTTTATGTTGTTAAATTATGCAAAATTGTGTTATAATTGGAGTTATACTTAAACTACATAATGACCAATCATAGACTATAATCGCCTGGGCAGTGGCTATTTAAGGCCCTGTTCACACAGCGGATTTGGCTACAGGTTTGGCTGTGGGTTTCCCCGTGGTTGCCTCGGCCAAAACCTCGTCCAAATCACACCCCAAACTCGTGTCTCCCGGCGAGGTTTATCGGGGTTGGGGTGTGGTTTTGGCCGCGGTTTGATGCGAGGTTTTAGGCCATATAAATTAATAGGCGCACCAACCGCACACCAACCGTGCTGTTTGTTTAGAAAGAGAACAAACAGAACCTAAAACCACTGATGCAATTACAATATGGGCATCACATGGGCATGAAACTACCGTGAAGGCTGTACTTGCTGAACATGTTACTGATGATTATTCAGAAGAACTCCCCCAATGTTCAAAGGAGGTGATGGATGTCAACAACTATAAAGATATTGCCTTTTGGCCTAATTCAATGAACACCCAAATACGAGATTGCATTATTTTTCAAGGACTGCAGCCTCTGCCAGCTTCAGATTTTGTGTACCCCCAAGACAGTGAAAAACACAATTTTTCATCATTCTGTGGTTATCTTGTGCTGCCAAACAAAGAGCAGGTACCTAGGCGATGGCTGCAGTAATCTGTTTCTTCAAATAAAGTTTACTGCTTTTGCTGTAAATTGTTTGATCCCAAACCAAAATCTTATTATTTTATAAATTATACTTTATCTCATAAATTGTCTGTAGCACATGTAAAATCACATCATATGTGGATTGATGCAGAGAACAACCTGCATTGATAAAGATTTTCAAAGATTACCAAAGAACATAATCGCTGGAGAGAATAATGGCAGTTACTATATATCTGGCAATCAATAATTTGGCTTTTTGGGGATCTTCAAATAAATTATTTACCCCAAATAATGGGAATTTCCTTGGATTTCCCCAATCTAGGCAAAT
>JAODAL010077231.1:0-13342 GCA_025379985.1 Phyllomedusa bahiana | reverse complement strand
GTTGTCTTGCCAACTCGCATCTGAATATGTCATATTTGTAATTCTTTGCAAACTTTTTTGGCAAAATTACGGCCAAACAGCTTTTTTTATGTAGTTTGTTGGCTTTTTGTTAAATTTTACAAGGAAGTTTTGTTTTTAAAACCAAAGGGCTTCAAAAAAAAACCTTTTAAAAAAAAAAAAAGGGGGGGGTTTGGTGTATATCTTATAAAAATTTTTTTTTTATTTTTTATAACTTTTATTTATTTTTAAAATTTTAACTAATTATAATATATATATATTATATAATATATATAATTTTATATATATTTATATATTATATATAAATTTAAAATTATCCCGGAACCATGCCAGGGCACCCGGGGTTCAAATTGTTTTTTTTCAAAAAGTTTTTTTGTGCGAACTTTACGTTGATTTGGCATATATTCCTTTAATCATATGGGGGAGGGATGCCCCATTTTAGTTTCTTGCACCCCCGCCACCCCCACGGGTGTTTTTCAGTGCGTATGTTTGCAAGGTTGGGTTTTTTTTTTTCTCTTGGGATTATGGGGGTGGGGTTGACCCAATGGAGGCCTGAATTTGGCTCTATTGAGGGGGTTAAAAAAGCGTAGGACCCCCCACCTTGAGATCCCGTTTTAAGCCGGGGGTGGTTTTTAAAAACTTTTTGTCAAACTAAATATTTTAAACATTTTAATGACTATGTAGGGGGGGGGCCCCCCCCAATGTGGTTATATTGGGGCCAAAAACTAGGAGGGGCCCCCGCCTGTGGGGTATATTTAGTCCATGAACTATGTAGGGGGCCCCCCCAATGTATGTTATTGGGGGCCCTAAAAATATGAGGGGCCCGCATGTGGGTTTTTATTTGGGGCCTGAATATAGGGCTCCCCATGTGGTTTATTTTGGGGGCATAAAAAATGTAGGTTTCCTGCTGTGATTATTTTTATTTTGGGCCCTGAACTATGTTTGGGGGGGTCTGCACTGTGGTTTACATTGGGGCCCTGACTTGTGGGGCCCGCTTTTTTGGGGGGTTATTGGACCATAACTTGTGGGCTAGTTGCCAACTTTTTAAAATGGAAAAGCGGAGATCGAAGAGGGCAGCGCGCGTGCAGCCGTGGGAAAAAAATTTATGGGCACACCCATTCTTTTTTTTAAAGTGCCCCGCCCCCCCTTTAAAAAGCCCCAACCCATCCCCCCTAACTGCTTAATGGGTTTTGGAAGAAAGCCAGGTAGATGCCCCCTTTTAGCCCGGGGGTGCCCCCCCCCCTTAACCCGGGGTTTTCCCTTTACAGGCAGGAGATCCCCCCCTTTTAGCCGAGAGATGCCCCGTTTCCGGGAGATGCCCCCCCTTTTTAGCCCGGGAGTGCCCCCTTTGTTAGCCAGGTACTGGGGCCCCCCTTTATTTAAGGGGGTTTGTTTCCCATTTATACCCGGGTTTAGATCCCCCCTTTTGAAACCCCGGGTTTAGATCCCCCCTCGGGAAAAGCCAGGTGGTTCCCCCTTGTAAGCAGGAATTTCCCCCCTCTGAAACCCCGGGTTAGACCCCCTTGTAAGCCGAGTTCCCCCCTCGGGTAACCCAGGTAGGGGCCCCCCTTTTGAAAGGGCCAGGTAGACCCCGTTGTAACATTTAGGTTTTTAAGCAGTAGCCCCCCTTGAAAACCCAGGAGGCCCATTGAAACCAGGTAGTTCCCCCTCTGTAACCCAGAAAGACCCCCCCTCTGAAACCCAGGAAAAGTCCCCCCTCTTTTAAGCCAGGTAGACCCCCCCTTCTGTAAGACGTGTTTCCCCTCTGTAAGCTGGTAGAGCCCCCTGGAAAAAGCGGGGTAGTTCCCCCCGTCTGTAAGGGGGTAGACCCCCTCTGAAAGACGTATTTTCCCCCTTGAAAACCCAGGTAGACCCCCTTTCTGAAGGGGGCGGTTTTAGTTGGCCCCCCTCTGTAACCCGACTAGACCCCCCCTTGGGAAGAAAGGTAGTTCCCCCCTCTGAAACCCAAGGTAGACCCCCCTCTGTAAGCCGTTTTTCCCCCCCTGAAAAGGGGTAGAGCCCCCTCTGAAAAGCCGGGTTTAGTTCCCCCCTTTGGGAAACCCAAGGCAGATCCCCCCTATGGGTAAAAAAAAACAAAATAAAACCCTTTTCCCCCCTCCCCAGGCCCCCTTGCAGCCCCGGCCGATTCCTCCGAGGCGGGGGAAAGGTGAGTTGCAGACGCGCGTCACCCCCCATGCCCCGCTGACTTTTGTAGGCACCCCGGGGGCATAAAGGGGGGGAAGGGAGCGGTTTCCCTTTGCCTCCCCCTTGCAAAATGAGACTGGGGCAGGTAAAGGGGCGGGGCGTTTGCGGCCTTCCCCCCGCCTTTTAGG
This sequence comes from Phyllomedusa bahiana, assembly GCA_025379985.1. Taxonomy (NCBI): domain Eukaryota; kingdom Metazoa; phylum Chordata; class Amphibia; order Anura; family Hylidae; genus Phyllomedusa; species Phyllomedusa bahiana. The sequence goes on along the minus strand of JAODAL010077231.1, from coordinate 10,991 downwards.
AGGGCCCGGCGGCGCCAAATTTTGGCACTTTTTTAAAGGGGAGGTTAGGCATGTATGTTTGTAGGGCCCCAAAATGTGGGGGTATATGGGGCCATAAAACTATTTTGGTGCCCTGAAATTTGGTGTTATTGGGGCTTTGAATATTTTAGTCCCACCCTGTGGTGTATGGGGGGCCCAAAGAAATTTTATAGTAGGTTTCCGCCCTGTGTGTAACGGGGGCCTTTAATGAACTTTGGGGTTTTTTGGGAAATTGACTGTGGGGAATATTTGGGAGAAAATTGAACCCCTATGTTTGGGCCCCCGGAAAAAACCTGTGGTGTATTTTAGGCCATGAAAAATGTAGGGCCCCAAAAAAAAAGTGGGGTTGTTTTTAAGGGGGCCAAAGAACTATGTGGGGGCCCCGGAAATGTGGGGGAAAATTGGGGGCCCCTAAACAAATTTGGGGCCCCCCATGGTTATTTTGGGGGCCCTTTAAAACTTTGTAGGGCCCGCACTGGGTTTTTTTTGGGGCCATGAACAAATTTTAGGGGCCCGAATGTGGTGTATAGGGGGCCATAAATATTTTAGGGCCCAACGCACTGTGGTGTATTTTGGGGGAAAATGAAAAAAAGTGGGGGCCGCACTGGGGTGTTTTTGGGGCCATGAAAAGGTAGGGGCCCGCACTGTGGTTTATATTGGGGCCAAAAATATGTAGGGGCCCCCACTGTGGTGTATTTTGGGGATCCATAAAAACTATGTAGGGCCCCACCTGTGGTGTATACTGGGGCCATGAGCTTAAATGGGGCCCCCATTGTTGGTGTTTTTGGGGGGCCATGAATATTTTAGGGGGGCCCGCAAAAGGGACGTGTATAGGGGGGGCCCAATGAAAAAAGTAGGGCCGGTGTTTTGGGGTTATTGGGGCCAGGGAATATGAAAGGGGCCCCCACACTGTGGTGTATATTGGATCCAATGAATTTATGAAAGGGCCCCGAAATTTGGGGTATACGGGGGCATGAGTTTATGTAGGGGCCCCCGCACTGTGGTGTTTATTGGGGCCCATAAAAACTAGGGGGGGGCCCCCGAAGGGGTGGTGTATTTGGGGCATAAACCTATTTTGGGGGCCCCCCCCTTTGGGTATATTGGGGGTCTTTAAACTATGTGGGGGCCCCCCGCACTGTGGTTTTATATTGGGATAAAAGTATGAAGGGGCCCCGCTTGTGGTGTATGGGGGGGCCCATAAAACTTGTGGGGCCCCCGCACTGGAGTGTTTTTGGGGGGCCGTCCCTCGGTGGGGGGCCCCCGGGGGACCCCCGCTTCACGCAGTTACGCCCTCTTTTTCCCGTTATTTGCTGTGGTCGGGCTCACGCTCCCCCCAAGCTCCGAAGTTATGAGGTGGGCTGTGGGAATGTGTTTTTTTAAAATTAAAGGCCCTTCCATTTGGTCACTTTATGTGATCAGGAGGAGTCGGGAATAAAGGGCCCATTTCTTCATGTAAAGTATGTGTCACCACAGGTCCTTTCCCCTTGGTAAGGTTTTACTGGGTCTGTCCCTTCAGGGGGTTTGGGGGGGGTTTTTTCCCCCTTTTTCCCTGGGAGAAATCCCCTTTCCGGGATTATTTCTGGGTTTATTTAAAAAGGAAAGCACGCGTTAAAATCCAAAAATGTTCTTTTAAAAGGAAAACCCGAAAATTTAAAATTTCCGGGAAAGCGCGTTAAAATGCCACTAAGGGACCTGTAAAGGGGTTTTTTCCCAAAAAGGGTTTTTAAACCCAAGTTTTAGGGGAACGGGGTGGGGGGACGGAATGGGGGGGGCGGGGGTTGGGGGGGTTTCAAAGAGGCCTGGGAGGGGTTGGGGGGGAGGGGGGGGGGTTTGTTGAACCAATCTAATGGGGGGACTTAAGGGGGGACCCAAAGGTTTAAAAGGGGGAATGGGGGTGACTCTGTTAAATGGTGGGGCCGCCAAATTTTAAACAATAAGGGGGGGGATGCTGTATAAGGGAGAGGGGAGGGGGGGCCAAATTAGATGAAGGTAATGGGGGGATCAGAGGGGGTGGGGGGGGGGTTTTGGGAAATTTTTAAATTTGGGGGGAACGGGGGAAGAAAAACTGTTTGGGGGATGGGGGGGGCCCCTGAGAGAGGTATGAAAAACGGGGTTTTCCGAGGGGGGGGGGGAGGATGCAAAGGGGGGGATTGGGGAAGGGGAAGGGGAAAATTGTTTGGGGGATGGGGGGGATCTTCCCTGAGAAGATGTATTTACAGTCGAGGGTGGAGGTTTGGGGTAAATGGGGGAAAGGGGAGATTGGGATGGGGGGGGGATCTGCCGGGAGAAGAGTTTGAAATATCAGAGGGTGGAGGATAGGTTTGACTGGGGGAAAGGGAGAGGGTTGGGGGGGTGGGGATCTCCCTGAAAAGATGTTTTCATATCAGAGGGTGGAGGATCCCGGGGGGACTGGGGGAAGGGACTGTTTTGGGGATGGTGGGGGTGCCGGAAAAGATGTTGTAAGTTCAGAGGGTGGAGGTTTGGGGGTGAAAATGGGGGGAAGTTAAAATTTAAAATTGGGGGAAATGGGTTAGGGGGCTGGGGATTGGGGGGGAAGTTTGTATGTCCCAGATCAGAGGGGGGAAGGATGGGGTGCGGGAGGGAAGGAGACTGTTTTCTGGGGGAAAAAATGGGGTGGGGGGATCGGGGGGTGGGGGGAAGGGGGGCTGGAAAAATTAAACAGTTCAAAGGGGGGGGGGGTTTTGGGAGGGGAATGCGGGGGGACTGATGGAAGGGAAGGACTAAAAATTTGGGGAATGGGGGGGAAACCCTGCGGGGATGGAAAAGGGTTGTATGAAAAATTTTAGAGGGTGGGGGATGGGGGTGATGAGGGAAGAGACTGGGGTGGTGGGGGCTTTTTGAAAAAGTTTTATGGAAATGAAATTTGCCCCCAAAGGGGCTTTTGCCTTGGGGGGGGTTAAAAATTTTTTTTAAAAAATAAAAAAAGGGTTTTGGCCCCGAAAAAAAAACATAAAACCTCCCTTGTGCTATAAAAAGGGGCTTTCTGATTTTTTACAAAATGGTGGTTTTTTTTTCCTCTTTGCAAATGAGAAATTTAAGAAGGCATACATGTATGGCGGTGAGGGTTTTTTGGCAGCCCTTTTCTAGGGAAACCACCCCTCACAGTTCGGGGAATGTTGAACACAGGGTTTTAATTCGGGATGGGGGCCCCATTTGGATTACACGACGAATATCCAAACTACTCGGGAGGCCCTTTTGTTTAACACTTTAAATAAACAAAGAAATTTTTAAGTTTTACTTCCCTGTAGAAAAAAAGTTTGTGTTTTTAATGTTTTATATAATATTTTATATCTTTTTTTGTATTGTGGGTATATACTAATAATACATTAAAATGGGAGAAAAAGGTAAAAATTTTTAATTTTTTCCCCATCCAAAAACATTTCCCCTTGAGGATTTTTTTAAATTTTTTTTTCTCCCTATCTTTTCCCTATTCTTGTCTTTTGCGGAAGTACCTCGCCCCGACGGGGGGTTTGCCCCTGTTCCCCTAGTCCCCTAACTTCTTTGGTTAATTCTTTGATGAGAGAGGGGTTGGGCGAGGGGAAAAGAAAAATTTTTTCCGGGACACTTTTGAGTCAATGGTCTTAGGGTTTAGTGTTTTTTGTCCACATAATAGGGTCAGGTTTGGACAGTGGGGGGGTGGGGTTTAGTGTCGCTGTTTTTGAGGGGCCCAGGGTGGAAAAATGTTCTCATGAGGGGAGTCCCGGGTCCACAGCTCTCACAAATTTTTTCAAAAAAAGGGAGAAAACAACGGAAAAAATTAGACAAAAATTTGAACAAATAATATGGAAATCCCTTTGGGCAAGCTTTCCCAGGGCCAACCCTTAAAAAATGAAGAAAAACCACTGCCCCCGGGGGTGATCTTCCCTGAGTTAGCTTTAATTCTTTGAGAGTATCTGTTTTAAAAAAGGCCCCCAGGGGGATTCCCTTGGTTTGTATTATTGGGAAAACGACAGCAGGTTTCCCCAATTTTTTAATCCCCCCCCTTTGAAAAATGTCCGGGCCCCTTTGGTTCTCCCAGGTTGTGGCTTCTTGGTTTTAATTCACAAATCTTGCGGGTTTTAATATATGTTTTTATCCTTCACATTTTGGAAACCATGACTTGGTTAGCTTTAAAACCCGCGGGATTTTCCTTAAAACTTCAGGGACCCCCTTGGGGCCCCTTATAGAAACAAAACACATTTTTTAAACTCCCTTTTGGGGAGGCTTTCCTTTTCCTCGATTTTGTCACTATTTCTGACCCTCACTCAAAAATTTTTTTTTTAAGGTAAAGGGAATAAAATGCCCCCTGTCTGTGAGGGTCTTCAATAGTTGGGTTGGGGGAAATTACTTTTCTTGGTACTCCCTGTTCTCGACAGGTTCCGCTTTGTAAACCCTTTTATTTGGGAAAAATTGGGGGTTTTTCCCCCTGTTTTTTTTTCCTAAAAAAGGGCAGCTCGGGTTACCCCCCAGTCTTCCCCGGTTTTCCCAACCACAGCACCCCGAAATTAAAGGGGGGCCCCCCAGTACTCCCCCTTTCCACACCCCCAATATATGGGGTTTGACCAAAAAGTTTAAAGTCCCCAAAAACTAAAAAAACTCGAAAAAGCGTCTCCCTTAATCCCCCGGGGGCTGGGGGATCTTGAGTATGAAGCAGGGAAAAAACATTTGGGGGTTTTTTTGCCATTGAAGGTGGGGTCGTGGTCAGCGGATTGGAGGACCCAACCTGGGTTTGGGGTTTTACACACAAATTTTTTTTTGTGCCCAAATTCCCCAGGCTGAAAGTTAGGGCCACAAGTTTAAGTCTGGTTTGGGAAATGGAAAACTCTAAAATTTTAAATCGCGCACCCCTTAAACCACTGCAGTCAAAAAGGGTATGCAAAATTTTGTAGTTAAAAATTGCTGGGGGGAATATGCCCTATTGGGGGCCCTCCCAACGGGTCTCTGGAAAAAGGGAAAGCTAACTACCCCCGGGGGTTTTAATCAAACCCCAGTTTAGGGGCAGGGGGTTGGTCGGGTTTTCGGTTTTTTCTTGCCTTTTTAAAAGCGTGTGTTTCGGACCTTAAATAAAAAATTCCAACCCGGGGGTAAACACCTCCAAGATCCCCCCCTACCCCCATTTACCCCGTCTTTTCCCCCTTTTTGGGCTTTTTTTTTTCCAGTTTTTCCTTTTTTCCAGGGACCCTTTTCTGTTCTGGCCAGCATTTCCCCTTGGGGTTTGGGGTTTTAAGTTTCCCCTGAAAAAATGACAGCGGGGGCTTGTTTCCTTTTCTCCCTTCGGCTTTTTTTTGGGTCACCAATGTTTGCCCTTCCCGATTCGTTATGTCCCTTTCCCTTTTTTGAAATGGCCATGCCCGTGGAGCAGCATTTGAACCCAATCGGCCCTAAATTGGTTGCCCGGTTTCACGGGGTTCCGTTCCCAAGAAAAATCCTCTTTGTTTTCCCCAAAATAGGCCAAAAGTAGGGGCACCCAAAAAGGGTTTCTTGAAAAATATTTTTTTGGGCCCGTTCTCCCCTTCCCCAACGTAGTGCCGTTTTTTTTTTTCGAAAAAATGAAATGGGGGATTTTTGCTCCAACAGGTGTCTGTGCTCACGGAAAAACCTTTGTGAAAATCGTCCTCCCCCGGTCTGAAAAATTTGGGATATCCACAAAAAGAGCCAAAAATTCCGGGTTCAAAGGGGAAAAAATTCCCCTTTTCTTATGACTTCAAAAGCAATCAGGGTTTTTCCCTTCGGGTACCCCGGATTTTTCCCGATTCTTTTCCCTCCTCTTTCCCCCCTTTGGGGAAAGGGGGAAAATTTAAGGGGGGGAAAGGAAAAACACAAAGGGGCAAAAGAGTGCGTTATCCGGAAGGAGGGGGAACACGGGAACCCTGAGACGCTGTGAGAGATTTTGGGGGGTTAAAAAATGGAGGAGATGTCCCCATGGACCCAGAAGGATGGGGGAAAGTGTCCGCTACGATATCCGCTGTTTTACCCACCCGCACTTGGGTGCAGCCCCACTGAAAAATGGGGGGTTCCCCCCCTTGCAGGGGCCCATTTCTTGCAGAGTAGTCCCCAAATGGTCTGTTTTGGCCTCCAGGGGCCCTTGGTAGAACTCCCAGGGCATGTCCTTCCTTTGATACAAAAAGCTTGAAGGTTTTTGGGTAGGCGGGATCCCAAAAGTGCAGGAGATGGCAATGTTTTTTTTAAGCTTTGGAAGGACTCAAAGGGATTTAAATCAGGGAAAAAGATTTTGTTTCACTCCCCAAAACCCCAAAATTTTGAAAAGGAGTGGTTTTTGTTTGGATGGGGGTTCAGGAATAGGCAGAAACAGCAGCGGGTTTGTTTTCGTTGTGGTGTTTCTCTTTGTTTTCGGGGGGGGCCAGTGCCCTGCTCTGTTGCAGTTCAAGCAAGAAAGCGGGGGGTTTTGGAAATTGTGGGGCCCCGAGTTAAATATGCGGGGGCCAAATCCCAGGAGAGGCTTTCATCAAAACATTTTTCCCGCAGGCAGTTTGGGTTCCCCAAGCCTTTTGCAATTTAAAAGCACCCATCTTTGTTTGGGGTTTTTAAATTCGGGGGAAACCAGTGCTTCTCTGGGCCCAAAAGGCCCGTCCAAAAGGAAAGGTCACCCATCGAGCATGCGGTTTCTCTTTGGAAAAAATCCAAAATTTAAAGGACATTGAGTTATCCGTGAAATGGTATTTCTTCATTTTTTCCCCTTTACCTGGTGAAGTCTTTTCAGTGTAAAATGCTTGGTTAAAAGTCTGTTTTAAACCCAATTGTTTAGCTGTTCACAACTTTTACTTTTGGAGGCAGCGTGATTAATCCATTTTTGACGGCTTGATGGGGTTTTGGCCCAAAGGGGCCCCTTTTGGGAACCCCGTTTTTAAATTTGAAAAGGGCCTTAAATTTTTGGAAGTGTCTGAAATAGGGCATGGGTTTGTTTTGGGGTCCGGTAATTTCACTTGTTAAAAAGGGAACATTGACTCGGTGGGAAAAAAAACAAAAATGGGGGCCCTTTCCCGCCCCCCTCCCCTTGCAGTGAGGCGGTGAGTTTAAGGGGGTCTCCCGTGTCAATTCCTGACCCCCTCTCCATGGTCAGCTGATGCCCCCCCGGGTTTTTTTTTCCGGGGGTGGCTTTGCAGTGGGCAGTGGTGTGCCCCCGCAGAAAGAAGCCGAAAAATTTGGTTTGGGCTTTCTTTGGAGGTCTCCATAAATTTTTCCCCCCTTGGGTTTCCTCGCTTTAGACCCTTGCCCCCCCTTTTAAACTTTCTCCCAGTCCCATAAGGTTCTCCATTTTGGGGTTGGAGGGTCTGGTCGCATTTTCCCCGGGTATCTGCACCCATGTTTGGGGGGGGAAAATTACAGTGCTGTGTCCACCTCTTGGTCCCGGAAATAGTTTTGGTAACCCCGGAAGGGGGGGAAATTAAAGCCAAAAAGGAAAAAGGGATGTGATTTCCCTAAGGGGGAAGAAGTAGGCGGGGCGGGAGTAGGAAGGGGACAGGGAAAGGGGGGGCAGTGGCAAAAAGGGTTAGGTCGTCTGGGGGTACGGGGGCAGGGCTGGAGCGTGGGTTTGGGTTACGGGGGGCGGGGTGACTTGTGAAAGGTGGGTGTTTCGGGGGGTGGTTCCTATTGTTGAGAGTTTGTTACACCCCGACTTGCTTTCCCCCCCCAAAAAAGCCCCTCCCCCCATTACAGGGGGTCGGCAGGCCGCCATACGGGGTACAACCATACCCCGTATGGGGCCCGGTGGAATAAGGGGGCCCCGGAAAGGGGGTCCCTTTTTTCCTCATGGCAGAGCGGGGCCCGGCGGCGCAGCTCCCAAACCCCAGGCCCCCCTGGCCCACAGGTGGGCCCCGGTTGGGGGGGCCCCGGAGCGTGCCATCGCCCCCCGGGCCCCCGGGGCCGCGCTGGCCCCCGGGAACGCCGGGCCCGCGTCCCGAGCCCCCAGGCCCGCCGGGAGTCGGGGAAATGTCCCGACCCCCGGGTGCCGGTGTCGTGGAGCCGGGGCCCACTAGCGTGCGCCCCGTGTTCCCCCGGGAGGTGAAGGCCTGGGCCTTTCAGCCTCCCGGAGCCCCCCTACTGTGACAAGGGGGCGGTGACGTCACTTCCCAGGGCCCCCTATGCAGGAGCATGGGAGCCCGGGGAGCAGGAGCGGCGGGACCGGAGCGGGTCGGTAAGGGGTTTTGTTTTGTTTTTTTGTTTTTTTTTTATATAAGCGGGCCCGGGGTTTTTACATTAAAAGGGGGCCCGCTACTACATCAAAAGGGGGCCCCTGCTCCTACTTTAAAAAGGGGGCCCTGTACCTACATCTAAAGGGGGCCCCTGTTTTTTTTTTTTTAACAAATCTAAATAAAGGGGCCCCTTCCCCACATCAAAGGGGGGCCGTCCCAATCTAAAGGGGGGCCTGAAACAAAAAGGGGGCCCCGCTACCTCCCTTAAGGGGCCCTGCCCTAATCAAAAGGGGGCCCCGGGGCCCGGGCTACCACCTAAAGGGGGCCCCTGGCTACCTACATCAAAAGGGGGCCCGGGTACTACTTTAAAAGGGGGCCCCGGGGCTACCTACAAAAAGGGGCCTGAGGGCTCCTACTTTAAAAGGGGGGGCCCTGGGGGGAAAAAACTACATCTAAAGGGGGCCCTGAGGCTCCCTCAAAAAAAGGGGGCCTGGGCACAACTAAAGGGGGCCTTGAGGCTACCTAATCTAAAGGGGTGAGGCTACCAAATTTAAAAGGGGGCCCTAGGCTCCTTATCAAAAAGGGCCCTGGGGGTCCTTATCAAAAGGGGGCCCTAAAATTTTTGGGGCCCGGGTATTTTAGGGGGCCCCTGGGGCCTTATCTAACGGGGCCCTGAGGCTCCCTATTCAAAGGGGGCCTGGGGGGCCCTATATCTAACGGGGGCCCGACGGGCTATATCAAACGGGGGCTGAGGCTGTTATATTAAGGGGGGCCCCGGGCTCCCTAACCTCTAAAGGAGGGCTGACCCCCCACAAACAAAAGGGGACTCAGGGTAGGAAACCCCCAACCAAAAGTGGCCGGCCTCCCAACTTATCGGCGGGTGTTACCTCCCTAAAGGGGTTCTAATTTCTCGGCCTTGCCCTTTTCCCGACCTCTTTGGGTTTGTTACTACTGGTAATGTATTGTTAGGGGGCACCCAAGTTGTACAAAATTTAGGGGGTTAGTCCTCCCACCCCCCAAACCTCTTAGGATATTAACCCTCTAAGTTATCCTTACCCCCCCACCCCTGGGTATTTGACAAAGGTGGGAAAGTAAGAAATGTTAAAATTGGGGATTCTAAGATATTTGTTTTAAATTTCTGCGGATGGTTTGGGGGGACAAGTCTCATGGGGGTTTTGGGGAAAAGGAATGCAGAAAAAAAAGGGAATAAAAGATCTAGAGTAAGAAGATATAGATAAACGTCTCCGGTGAGTTGATTTCGGGGGTTTAAAAATTTTGGCTTTTTTTTGGTGGTGTTGTTTTATACGAAAGGGGTTAACCCTATGTGGTCTCTAATGGGGTGTTGTGTTATATAGCTGGTGTCTGACCCCATGTGGTTTAATGGGGGGGGAAGTTTTCCCACCCGGTGTGAAACCCCCTTGGGTTTTTTTTGGGTGGTAGGTTTTACCTGGGGCTGTGTTACCTTATTGGTTTATAGGTGGTGTTGTATTTTACCCAGTGGTGTTTACCCTTTTGTGGTCTTATATGGGGTGTTGAGGTTATACTGAGCTGGTGTTGACCCTTTTGTGGTCCCTATATGGTGGGGTTTTAGGTTAACCTAGTGGTGTTGCCCTATGTGTTTTCTATATGGTGGTGTTGTAGGTTTACCTTTCTGGGGTTGACCCTATGTGGTCTCTATTGGGGGTTTAGGTTAACCTGAGTGGTGTTTTACCCTTGTGGTCCTTAGGTGGTGTTTTAGGTTTTTCTGAGTGGTGTTGACCCCTATGTTTCTCTATATGGGTGTTGTAGGTTTTACTTTGGGGGTTCGACCTCATGTGGGCCTATAGGGTGTTGTAGGTTATCCTGAGCTGTGTTGAACCCCATGTTCTTATATGGCAGTTTGTTGTTTTAAACGCCCGGGTTTAATGGGGGACAGTGTCCCCGATTTACCCTGTGATAGGGGGTAAGATTTTATTTTTGCTGGTTTTATTTTAGAAAGGGGGTGAGGTGCGTGACCAAAGGGGAAAAAGGAGGGGGTATTGTATGTGGGGAGGGGGGATATTTAGGGGGTGGAGGGGGGGAAATTTTTTGGGTGGAGGGGATTGTAGTGGGGGGCGGGGATATTGTATGTGGGTGGAGGGGTATTGTTGTGGGGGAGGGGGAAAATTTTGGGGGGGTTTTTTGGTGGTGGGGAATGGATGGAGCTACTTAGCCGTGTTATATATGGAGACGACAATATGGGCTCATTGTATTGTACTACACAATAAATTTTTTTTGCACTGTATTATGGGTAAAATGGGCCCTTTTGCCTTTTTCTGGGCGGGGTAAAGGGGTTTTGGGGGGGGGGCATCCCGGGTTTTGGGGGTGGGTTAAGGGGGGGGGGCCCAAAAGCTTCAGCTTTGGGGCCCTGAAAAATTTTTGTTGGGGCCCCGGGTGTCGGCACAGTATTACACTTTTTCCCTTTTTTTTGAACTTCTCCTGGGGATATTTCAAAGGAGTGCCCCCCCCGGGCCCCCCCTTCTTTTAGAACCCTTAGTACACTGTCCGGAATCAGCCATTTAAAAAAATTCCAAAACCTTCAAACTTTTTTTGTTTAACCCTCAGGGAATTTTCCTTTATCACAAATTTTCTGAGGGCCTAAATCACACTTTACTACTTGCAAATTTTCAGACTACTTCCTTTTTTTTCTTCAACAAAGAGCTCTTTCAAAAATTTTTTAAAACCCGCAGATGGGCTGTGCAAATAAACTCAAAACTCACATACCAAAATTTTTTGTTTCTTGTTTTTTACAATACATGTTTAATTCTCAGGACACACCACACAAACACGACCCCAAAGACT
>JAODAL010077230.1:0-13343 GCA_025379985.1 Phyllomedusa bahiana | reverse complement strand
GGCCCCTTACAGTGCCCCTCCCCCCATTGACCCAATGTGGGGGGACCTACAGTGCACCCCCCAAAATCTGCCCCAAAACATTTGGGGGACTTACAGTGCCCCCCCCCTCGACCCAAAATTTGGGGGGGCCTAAGTCCACCCCCCCCCCATCTGCCCCTAAATGGGGGGGGCTCTACAGTGCCCCCCCCCCCATCTGACCTAATGTGGGGGTACAGGTGGAGGGGGCAGTAGTTTTGACTTTTGCTTTTTTCCCCCCCCTTGAGATTCCTCTCCAGGTCACCGCTGTGTCCACCCTGAGGCCCAAGGACGGGGTGTACGTCAGAGTTGTAGCTCGCTAGCGCCCCCTGCAGGCGGTGTTGATGGCCGCCGTGGCCCCTACACCCAGTGAGGGCCCGGGAGGGGGATCACAAGTCAATAGATTTTCAGTTTCTCCCCTGCTGGGGCGGGAGCTCTGCTTGCTGTCAGTGACTGGATGGACCCAGACGGCTCGTCCGCAGCCCCCACTTCACAGCTGCAGGTTCCCTACAGTTGTAGCCGACTTCACTGATACATTGTAGCAAACCCTCCGCTGTGAGCAGCCCTGCAGGGTTCAGCCATTCACTGACAGCAAGCAGAGATCTGGTGGAAGCAGTGAGGCCGTGGCAGGGGTCGCGGCCGCGCTCCTTAGAATCTGACGTCACATAAATATATTTTTGGAAATAATTGCGCCCCGTGTGTTTTACTTTTCTGTCCGATAATCGGTTAAAATAAAGTTTTTCGCGGCCCCGGGGAAGTCGTTTAAACCGGGGGGCCTCTATTCTGATCAGATCCTCCAGTGACAACCGGGCGGGGCCTCTATTCGATGATCCTCCAGTAAAAAAAAGGGGTGGCCTTTTTTCTGATCAGATCCTCCGTGCAAGGGGGCGCGGCCTCTATTCTGTCCCCTTCCGTGACAACCGGGGGGGCCTCTATTTGATAGACCCCTCGGTGACAACCGGGCGTGGCCTCTATTCTGATCAGATCCTCCAGTGACAACCGGCCGCGGCCTCAATACTGATCAGATCCTCCAGTGACAACCGGGCGGGCCTTTTTTGGGCGATCAGATCCTCGGGACAAACCTTTTTGGGGCTGCACGGGGCCTCTTTTTATGATCAGATCTCCCAGGGAAAAACGGGCGCGGGCCTCTATTCTGGATTAAGATCCTCCGGAAAAACCGGGCGTGGCCTCTATTTCGGGATTATCAGATCCTCGGACAAACGGGCGCGGCCTCTATTCGGGATCAGATCCTCGGGAAAAACCGGGCGCGGCCTCTATTCTGGATTATCAGATCCTCCGGCGACAACCGGGCGTGGCCTCTATTCTGATCAGAGCCTCCAGTGACAACCGGGCGGGGCCTCTATTCTGATCAGATCCTCCAGTGACAACCGGGCGTGGCCTCTATTCTGATCAGATCCTCCAGTGACAACCGGGTGTGGCCTCTATTCTGATCAGATCCTCTGGTGACAACCGGGCGCCGCCTCTATTCTGGATGATCAGATCCTCCAGTGACAACTGGGAGTGGCCTCTATTCTGGATGATCAGATCCTCCGGCGACAACCGGGTGCGGCCGCTATTCTGGATTATCAGACCCCCCCTCCCCACCCCCGGCGGCCATGACACTCACATGGAAAGAGAGAAAACTTTATTAGTAAAATGTACAAACTACATAAAGAATCAGCAGGAGTGAGTGGAAGCATTGATCGGTGCGGCGCCATCCGGTGGCGGCTCAACCACAGTTCTGGGCGGCGCCCTCCATGGTCATGGCCCCGTCCCTGGTGTCGGTGCAGGATTAGAAAGACCCCCTCACCAGCTAAGACTACAACTCCCAGCAGCCTCTGGCTGATACAGGAAGGAGCTGGACCCCTCCTCCAATACAAAAAGCAGCAGCGGCGCCCCCCACCCTGGAGGAGAGTATTACACATCGCCCTGCGCCCGTCCATCTGCAGCTCTACTGGACTGGGCTTTAGCGTCTCACTGTTTCCAAGATCTCCGCTTCCTGTCAAAGAATAGATATTTTACACTACAATCCGCCCCGATACTGCTGAGGGTTTGTTACAGTGTATCAGTGTGAGAGCACCAGGCCGGATACAATGTAACAGGTTCTCAGCTGTAGGAGCAGGACGGGCTGGGACACTGCAGGAGGATTTCCATTCCCTGACAGCAAGCAGAGCGCTTTAAAACTTTTAAAAACATTAAAAGCTCTTTTTAGAGTCCTCGGAGTGATTTGTTCTCATGAGGTCCCAGGATGTGTGCGGAGTGTCTCTACCGTCTGCAATACAAGCATCTGCTGCCAGGAAGGTTTGTCATGAGGTCACAGGATGCAGCTGGAGCGTCTCTACCGTCTGCAATACAAACACTGCTGCCAGGAAGGTTTGTCATGAAGGTCCAGGGATGCGGTGCAGCGTCTCTACCGTCTGCAATACAAGCATCTGCTGCCAGGAAGGTTTGTCATGAGGTCACAGGATGCGGGTGGAGCGTCTCTACCGTCTGCAATACAGGCAGCTGCTGCCAGGAAGGTTTGTCATGAGGTCGGAGGATGCAGCTGGAGCGTCTCTACCGTCTGCAATACAGGCAGCTGCTGCCAGGAAGGTTTGTCATGAGGTCCCAGGATGCAGGCGGAGCGTCTCTACCGTCTGCAGTACAAGCAGCTGCTGCCAGGAAGGTTTGTCATGAGGTCCCAGGATGTGTGCGGAGCGTCTCTACCGTCTGCAATACAGGCAGCTGCTGCCAGGAAGGTTTGTCATGAGGTCCCAGGATGAGAGCGGAGCGTATCTACCGTCTGCACTACAAGCAGCTGCTGCCAGGAAGGTTTGTCATGAGGTCACAGGATGCGGGTGAAGCATCTCTACCGTCTGCAATACAAGCAGCTGCTGCCAGGAAGGTTTGTCATGAGGTCGCAGGATGTGTGGGGAGCGTCTCTACCGTCTGCAATACAGGCAGCTGCTGCCAGGAAGGTTTGTCATGAGGTCCCAGGATGTGTGCGGAGCGTCTCTACCGTCTGCAATACAAGCAGCTGCTGCCAGGAAGGTTTGTCATGAGGTCACAGGATGCGGGTTGGAGCGTCTCTACCGTCTGCAATACAAGCAGCTGCTGCCAGGAAGGTTTGTCATGAGGTCACAGGATGCGGGTGAAGCATCTCTACCGTCTGCAATACAAGCAGCTGCTGCCAGGAAGGTTTGTCATGAGGTCGCAGGATGCGGGTGAAGCGTCTTTACCGTCTGCAGTACAAGCATCTGCTGCCAGGAAGGTTTGTCATGAGGTCGCAGGATGCAGGTGGAGCGTCTCTACCGTCTGCAATACAAGCATCTGCTGCAAGGAAGGTTTGTCATGAGGTCACAGGATGCAGTTGGAGAGTCTCTACCGACTGCAATACAAGCAGCTGCTGCCAGGAACGTTTGTCATGAGGTCACAGGATGCGGGTTGATCTTCTCTACCATAAGCATCACAAGCATCTGCTGCCAGGAAGGTTTGTCATGAGGTCACAGATCACAAGACGCTAGGCCTAAGATCCAGCGGAGATCCCTGGGGTCACTTGAAAGCCCTGTGGAGGGCGGAGCTGAGGGCGGTCACATGAAAGCCCTGCGGAGGGCAGGGCTCAGGGCGGTCACATGAAAGCCCTGCGGAGGGCGGGGCTCAGGTCGGTCACATGAAAGCCCTGCGGAGGGCGGAGCTGAGGGCGGCCATGTTGCTGGCCCGCTCACTGTAGCGGATCAGGTACTCGGGGTAGATCTGGTGCTTCTCGAAGATGACGAAGATGGCCGGGCTGGAGACGGAGTCCACGCAGGAGTCGTAGAAGGTGGAGGACGATTTGGAGGGAGGACGCAGGAAGGAGGAGGAGCCCCGGACGAAGTCCCCGACCAGCACCCGGGCCACGAACAGGACGAGCTGCTCCGAGCCCGCCCCGCTGCTATAGCGATGGGAGTAGGAGGCGTCCCGGGCAAAGTAACTGCCTGCAAGAGAAGGGGGCGGGGCTGTCAGTACAGGGGCGGGGCTGTGACCACCTCAGTAAAGGGGGCGGGGCTGTGACTACCTCAGTACAGGGGGCGGGGCTGTGACTACCTCAGTACAGGGGGCGGGGCTGTGACCCCCTCTCAGTGATGTCAGTACAGGAGGCGGGGCCAGTACAGGGGGCGGGGCTGTGACCACCTCTCAGTGATGTCAGTACAGGGGGCGGGCTGTGACCACCTCTCAGTGATGTCAGTACAGGGGGCGGGGCTGTGACCACCTCAGTGATGTCAGTGCAGGGGGCGGGGCTGTGACCACCTCTCAGTGATGTCAGGGGGCGGGGCTGTGACCACCTCTCAGTGATGTCAGGGGGGCGGGGCTGTGCCCACCTCTCAGTGATGTCAGTGCAGGGGGCGGGGCTGTGACCACCTCTCAGTGATGTCAGTACAGGGGGCGCGGCTGTGACCTCTCAGTGATGTCAGTACAGGGGGCGGGGCAGTGACCTCTCAGTGATGTCAGTACAGGGGGCGAGGCTGTGACCTCCTCTCGGTGATGTAAGTACAGGGGGCGGGGCTGAGACCACCTCTCAGTGATGTCAGTGCAGGAGGCGGGGCTGTTTTACCTCCTCTCGGTGATGTCAGTACGGGGGGCGGGGCCGTGACCCCCTCTCAGTGATGTCATACATGGGGGCGGGGCTGTTTACACCCTCGTGTGGTCAGAACAGGGGGCGGGGCTGTGACCACCTCTCATTTGTTTGTCATTACAGGGGGGGGGGCTGTGACCTCCTCTCGGTGATGTCAGTACAGGGGGCGGGGCTGTGACCACCTCTCAGTGATGTCAGTACAGGGGGCGAGGCTGTGACCTCTCAGTGATGTCAGTACAGGGGGCGGGGCTGTGACCACCTCTCAGTGAGGTCAGTACAGGGGGCGGGGCAGTGAGGCCAGTATACGCCGCCCCCCGTTTCTCACCTTTCCCGTACGCCGTCCCGTTGGCTCCGCAGATGCGCCAGTCGAAGTTCTGCTGGCAGATGGCGTCGATGAGGTCGCTGTTTGTCCCGTGAAACACCTGTCGCTCGTCCACCTCTCGGCCGCCGTTCAGCGTCTTCATCTGCTTCTTCTGCCTGTAACACAATCCTCGTCAGTCTCACCCCGCTCCCTGCACTCCCTGAACCCTGCCGCCCCGCTCCCTGCACTCCCTGCCGCCCCGCTCCCTGCACTCCCCGCCGCCCCGCTCCCTGCACTCCCTGAACCCTGCCGCCCCGCTCCCTGCACTCCCTGAACCCTGCCGCCCCGCTCCCTGCACTCCCTGAACCCTGCCGCCCCGCTCCCCGCACTCCCTGAACCCTGCCGCCCCGCTCCCTGCACTCCCTGAACCCTGCCGCCCCGCTCCCTGCACTCCCTGCCGCCCCGCTCCCTGCACTCCCTGCCGCCCCGCTCCCTGCACTCCCTGCCGCCCCGCTCCCTGCACTCCCTGCCGCCCCGCTCCCTGCACTCCCTGCCACCCCGCTCCCTGCACTCCCTGCCGCCCCGCTCCCTGCACTCCCTGCCGCCCCGCTCCCTGCACTCCCTGCCGCCCCGCTCCCTGCACTCACCACTGGTAAACCTCCCACAGCGCCGGGTTCTGGATGCGCTCGATGCTCTGGATCTGTTTGTCGGGCAGCGTGCGGTGGAACAGGGCGTCGATCGTCTTATATTCCTCCGACGTCTGACTGAGGCGGACAAGCTGAGGGGAGAGGTAATAGGGTTATAATCAGCGCAGACCTGACCAATCAAGCACAGAGTCTGAGGAGCCAAATCCTATCTGGATCATGGCTTATGCTTCAGTCACACCCCAAGCTGCAGTGGAATCCTGCTCATCTGGAACTCACCTCCGGCACCTGCCCCTTGTCCCAGTGATGGGGGCTGGACTTCCCATGCCCCACCCCCTCCTCACCTTGTCTTAGTGTTGGGGGTTGGACTTCCCATGTCCCCGCCCCTTCCTCACCTTGTCCCAGTGTTGGGGGTTGGACTTCCTATGTCCCCGCCCCTTCCTCACCTTGTTCCAGTGTTGGGGGGGGGGTTGACTTCAGATGTCCCCACCCCTTTCTACCTTGTACCCCACCTCCGGCCCCTCCCCCTTGTCTCAGTGCTGGGGGTTGAACTTCCCATGCCCCGCCCCCTCCTCACCTTGTACCCCACCTCCGGCACCTGCCCCTTGTCCCAGTGCTGGGGGCTGGACTTGTCATTTGCCTTTGATGGATCCGAATCCCTAGAAAACAAAATAATCCTCCATTAGAGAAGAGACTGTGATAACACGCTCAGCTCTGCTGCACTGCAGGATATGAGGTGCACACTACATCTCCTACAATGCAGCGCAGCAGAGCTTATAGAGTGGAAGCAGCAGAGTAATGGCTGTGACAGGAGGAGTTAGGGTTGGGTCCGGGTGAACATGGGAGCAGGTGATGACCGGCCTGACGGTCCTGCGACTGACTGTGTGCTCGCTTGTGCGTTGTCCGGAGCACTGGAAGGAGCGCCTTGTCTCTTACCTTAATCTCCACTTCCTACGCCCCTCCTTGCTCGCTTACCACCTCTAGTTCTCTCCATGTTCAAAAGGTAAATATTATAGCTCTGCACGTGGCACAAGATGTATGTAATAAAGAGAGTAGTGTATATATATATATATGTGTGTGGATCACAACAACGCTCTGGTATATGTCACCGTTATGTGGACTTAAAATCTGACAAAATTATACTTTTGGCCGTTGAGTAAGATTTAGCAACAGAGAGAACTCTATTTCCTGGATATAGATCTGTATGACAATAATACACGGGATATTTGGAAGGTGTTTCACCCCCAAAACTGCCAAAAATTAACTTTTCTCCACTCAGAATAATTTTCACCAACCACTATATAGAATATATTTCTTTGTATAGGAGATTGGAGACGGTGCGTTATACAATTACTGAACCCCAAAAACTGCAAAAACTGAACTTTTGGGCACTGAGTATAATATATCTCCATGTATATGAGAGTTAGGTGTTATGTGAGCCTGCAAATGTCACCAAATAACAGCTTCGGGTGTGGGAAAGATGCAGCCGGCAATACCAAACTCCCTGACTATTGCTGTCTACGTAGAGGAAAATGCTATCCACGTCTGGATGCCCTAAGCTTGCTGCACACCCCCTAACTAATCTAAAGAGCAGCTTGTCGGGTCTAAAATGGCTAAGAAACAAATCTTGTGCCTGCAAGCAAGCAAGGAGACAGAGAGTAGTCCGTACAGTACAGGGAGTGAGCTGAAAATGGCATTCACAAGGCAATACAGTGAAATATATAGAACATGGTCATGTGATTTTAGCAGCCAATTAAGAGCCCTACATCTCAGTGATGACGTTTTTGACATTTCTCTGTGCTCAGCACTGATTGGATGGGGCCAAAAGTGCAGAAAGGTGATTGGATGGAGCCAAAAGTGCAGAAAGGTGATTGGATGGGGCCAAAAGTGCAGAAAGGTGATTGGATTAGCCAAAATTGCAGAAAGGTGATTGGATGGACCCAAAAGTGCAAAAAAGGTGATTGGATGGGGGCCAAAAGTGCAGAAAGGTGATTGGAGGGGGCCCCAAAAGTGCAGAAAGGTGTTTGGGAAATGGAGCCAAAAGTGCAGAAAGGTGATTGGATGGCGGCCAAAAGTGCAGGAAGGTGATTGGATGGCGGCCATAAGTGCAGAAAGGTGATTGGATGGGGCCAAAGTACAGAAAAAGGTAAATTGGATGGAGCCAAAAGTGCAGGAAGGGGATTGGTTTGGCGGCCAAAAGTGCAGGAAAGGTGATTGGATGGCGGCCCAAAAGTGCAGGAAGGTGATTGGTGGGGAAAAGTGCAAGGAGAAGGTGATTGGATGGCGGCCAAAAGTGCAGGAAGGTGATTGGATGGCGGCCAAAGTGCAGAAGGTGATTGGATGGCGGCCAAAAGTGCAGAAAGGTGATTGGATGGCGGCCAAAAGTGCAGAAAGGTGATTGGATGGCGGCCAAAAGTGCAGTAAGGTGATTGGATAGCGGCCAAAAGTGCAGGAAGGTGATTGGATGGTGGCCAAAAGTGCAGAAAGGTTATTGGATGGCGGCCAAAAGTGCAGGAAGGTGATTGGATGGCGGCCAAAAGTGCAGAAAGGTGATTGGATGGCACCAAAAGTGCAGGAAAGTGATTGGATGGAGAAAGTGCAGGAAGGTGATTGGATGGAGGCCAAAGGTGCAGGAAGGTGATTGGATGGCGGCCAAAAGTGCAGGAAGGTGATTGGATGGCGCCAAAGGTGCAGTAAGGTGATTGGATGGGGCCAAAAGTGCAGAAAGGGGATTGGAGGGAGGCCAAAAGTGGAGAAGGTGATTGGATGGCGCCAAAGGTGCAGAAAGGTAAATTGGATGGCGGCCAAAGGTGCAGGAAGGTGATTGGATGGGGCCAAAAGTGCAGTAAGGTGATTGGATGGAGAAAGTGCAGGAAGGTGATTGGATGGAGAAAGTGCAGAAAGGTGATTGGATGGAGCCAAAAGTGCAGAAAGGTGATTGGATGGCGCCAAAAGTGCAGAAAGGTGATTGGATGGGGCCAAAAGTGCAGGAAGGTGATTGGATGGGGCCAAAAGTGCAGGAAGGTGATTGGATGGGGCCAAAAGTGCAGGAAGGTGATTGGATGGGGCCAAAAGTGCAGGAAGGTGATTGGATGGGGCCAAAAGTGCAGGAAGTTGATTGGATGGTGGCCAAAAGTGCAGAAAGGTGATTGGATGGAGCCAAAAGTGCAGGAAGGTGATTGGATGGAGCCAAAAGTGCAGTTGGTGATTGGATGGAGCCAAAAGTGCAGGAAGGTGATTGGATGGGGCCAACAGTGCAGGAAGGGGATTGGATGGACGGCAAAAGTGCAGAAAGGTGATTGGATGGGGCCAAAAGTGCAGAAAGGTGATTGGATGGGGCCAAAAGTGCAGAAAGGTGATTGGATGGAGAAAGTGCAGAAAGGTGATTGGATGGGGCCAAAAGTGCAGAAAGGTGATTGGATGGGGCCAAAAGTGCAGAAAGGTGATTGGATGGAGCCAAAAGTGCAGAAAGGTGATTGGATGGAGAAAGTGCAGAAAGGTGATTGGATGGAGAAAGTGCAGAAAGGTGATTGGATGGAGCCATAAGTGCAGAAAGGTGATTGGATGGAGCCAAAAGTGCAGAAAGGTGATTGGGGTGGAAGCCAAAGTGCAGGAAGGTGATTGGATGGGGCCAAAAAAGTGCAGAAAGGTGATTGGATGGAGCCAAAAGTGCAGGAAGGCGCTGAAAACTATTAAAATGGCGCGTCGGATGCCATGGGGGAACTCGAACATTTACTCGAACGAACAATAAAATGTTTCGTTCGAGTTCTAAAAAAATCAAGATATTTGACTCGAACTCAACTTTTCTCGAACGGTTCGATCAACGCTACTGGACACGTGTTGGATCCGTTTAGGGTCCGATCGCCAATGCGTTTTTGGGTGCGATTTTCGGATCCAGAAACACGGTGTGAGCAAGGCCTTACAGAGGGACCCCGGAGAGTTACTAATCATCTTCACTTTACCTTAACTTCCTCTTCTTCACGTCCTCGACGGACACAAATCTGGGCCTCCGGCAAACCGGCCGCTCCGTGCCGTACTTCGTGTTCCGCTGTTTCATGTCTGAGAGAAACATAGAGAATGTCAGGAAGAGGAGGGGAAGGAAGAAAGAAGAGGAAAAGGGGGAGGGAGAGGAAGGAGGAAGTGGAAAGGGGGGGTAGATAAAGGGAGAGGAGGAAGAAAAGAAAGTGGATGAAAAGGAAGAGGAGGGACAGGGGAAGGACGACCGGCGGGAAGAGGGAAAAGAAGAAGGAGAAAAGGAGGAAGTGGGAGAAAGAAAAACGAGGAAACAGTGAGGAAAAAAGGGAGTATGGAAGAGGAAAAGGGTGAAGAATAAAGAAAGTGAGAGAAAGAAGAAGGAAAAGAAGGAAGAAAATGGGAAAAAGAAGAGGCAGAAAGTAAGACGAAAAAAAAAAAAAAAAAAAAAAAAAAAGAGGAGGAGAGGGCAGCAGGTCTATAGGAGACGGCCGTCTTCACCGTTTTCATTTTTTTCGGGAGACCCTGAGCGCTCATTACAGGGGCTCCCTCATAACCTAATGTTGTATCGCTGGGGGTTGGTTCCCTCTCCCGCCGGCGGCCCCCCTGCCCCGCGCCTCTCCCGCCAGCGGCCCCCCTGCCCCGCGCCTCTCCCGCCAGCGGCCCCCCCTGCCCCGCGCCTCGCCCGCCGGCGGCCCCCCCCCCGCGCCCCGCCCGCCGGCGGCCCCCCTGCCCCGCGCCTCTCCCGGCCGGCGGCCCCCCCTGCCCCGCCCCTCGCCCGCCGGTGGCCCCCCTGCCCCGCGCCTCGCCCGCCAGCGGCCCCCCTGCCCCGCGCCTCGCCCGCCGGCGGCCCCCCTGCCCCGCGCCTCTCCCGCCGGCGGCCCCCCCTGCCCCGCGCCTCGCCCGCCGGCGGCCCCCCTGCCCCGCGCCTCGCCCGCCGGCGGCCCCTCTGCCCCACCCCTCGCCCGCCGGCGGCTCCCCTCCCCCTTGTCCCGCCGGCGGCTCCCCGACAGCCCCTCTTCTGCCGACGGCTCCCCTCCCCCTGCACCCCCCTTTGAAGCTCAGCACGTAGCTTTGCTTCGCGGCCTTGAACTGGATGTTGGCGCTGGCGTCGGAGAGGAAAACATTCTCAAGGTCGTTGCTGGTGATGGTGGCCGAGGAGCTGTGGACGTCCGTCTGGAGGGGAACAACACAGGTTACACGTCTAACACACTCAGCTCTGCTACATCACAGCCTGCAGAACTCTGCACCTGTAGCTGGTCTTTATTGGCGGCCTCTAGTGATGGTGCCGGGGGGTTTAGTGCTGGGGGTTGTAGTGCGGGGGTGCAGGTAGTGCTGGGGGTTGTAGTGGGGGCGGTGCAGGTAGTGCTGGGGGTGGTAGTGCGGGCGGGGCAGGGTAGTGCTGAGGGTTGTAGTGTGGGCGGTGCAGGTAGTGCTGGGGCTTGTAGTGCGGGCGGTGCAGGTAGTGCTGGGGGGTTAAGTGGGGGAGGTGCAGGTAGTGCTGGGGGTTGTAGTGCGGGCGGTGCAGGTAGTGCGGGGGTGGTGCGGCGGTGCGGTTGTTGGGGGTTAGTGCGGGGTTGTAGTGAGGGGGGTTTGAGTGCGGGCGGGGCAGGTAGTGCTGGGGGTTGTAGTGCGGGCGGTGCAGGTAGTGCTGGGGGTTATAGTGGGTTCGGTGCAGGTAGTGCTGGGGGTTGTAGTGCGGGCGGTGCAGGTAGTGCTGGGGGTTGTAGTGCGGGCGGTGCAGGTAGTGCTGGGGGTTGTAGTGCGGGCGGTGCAGGTAGTGCTGGGGGTTGTAGTGCGGGCGGTGCAGGTAGTGCTGGGGGTTGTAATGCAGGCGGTGCAGAGTAGTGCTGGGGGTTGTAGTGCAGGTAGTGCTGGGGGTTGTAGTGCGGGCGGTGCAGGTAGTGCTGGGGGTTATAGTGGGTTCGGTGCAGGTAGTGCTGGGGGTTGTAGTGCGGGCGGTGCAGGTAGTGCTGGGGGTTGTAGTGCGGGCGGTGCAGGGTAGTGCTGGGGGTTGTAGTGCGGGGGTGCAGGTAGTGTGGGGTGGTGCAGGTAGTGCTGGGGGTTGTAGTGCGGGCGGTGCAGGTAGTGCTGGGGGTTGTAGTGCGGGCGGTGCAGGTAGTGCTGGGGGTTGTAGTGCTGGGGGTTGTAGTGCGGTGCAGAGTAGTGCTGGGGGTTGTAGTGCGGGGGTGCAGGTAGTGCTGGGGGTTGTAGTGCAGGTAGTGCTGGGGGTTGTAGTGCGGGCGGTGCAGGTAGTGCTGAGGGTTGTAGTGCGGGCGGTGCAGGGTAGTGCTGGGGGTTGTAGTGCGGGCGGTGCAGGTAGTGCTGGGGGTTGTAGTGCAGGCGGTGCAGGTAGTGCTGGGGGTTGTAGTGCGGGCGGTGCAGGTAGTGCTGGGGGTTGTAGTGCGGGCGGTGCAGGTAGTGCTGGGGGTTGTAGTGCAGGTAGTGCTGGGGGTTGTAGTGCGGGCGGTGCAGGTAGTGCTGGGGGTTGTAGTGCGGGCGGTGCAGGTAGTGCTGGGGGTTGTAGTGCGGGGTGGTGCAGGTAGTGCTGGGGGTTGTAGTGCGGGCGGTGCAGGTAGTGCTGGGGGTTGTAGTGCGGGCGGTGCAGGTAGTGCTGGGGGTTGTAGTGCTGGGGGTTGTAGTGCTGGGGGTTGTAGTGCGGGCGGTGCAGGTAGTGCTGGGGGTTGTAGTGCGGGCGGTGCAGGTAGTGCTGGGGGTTGTAGTGTGGGCGGTGCAGGTAGTGCTGGGGGTTGTAGTGCAGGCGGTGCAGGTAGTGCTGGGGGTTGTAGTGCGGGGTGGTGCAGGTAGTGCTGGGGGTTGTAGTGCGGGCGGTGCAGGTAGTGCTGGGGGTTGTAGTGCTGGGGGTTGTAGTGCGGTGCAGAGTAGTGCTGGGGGTTGTAATGCAGGCGGTGCAGGTAGTGCTGGGGGTTGTAGTGCAGAGTAGTGCTGGGGGTTATAGTGCGGGGGTGCAGGTAGTGCTGGGGGTTGTAGTGTGGGCGGTGCAGGTAGTGCTGGGGGTTGTAGTGGGGGCGGTGCAGGTAGTGCTGGGGGTTGTAGTGCGGGCGGTGCAGGTAGTGCTGAGGGTTGTAGTGCGGGCGGTGCAGGTAGTGCTGGGGGGTAGTGCGGGGTGGTGCAGGTAGTGCTGGGGGTTGTAGTGCGGGGGTGCAGGTAGTGCTGGGGGTTGTAGTGCGGGCGGTGCAGGTAGTGCTGGGGGTTGTAGTGCGGGGGGTTGTAGTGCTGGGGGTTGTAGTGCGGGGTGGGCTGGTAGTGCTGGGGTTGTAGGCAGGCTTTTGCAGGTAGCGGGGGGGTGTAGTGCGGTAGTGCTGGGGGTTGTAGTGCAGGCGGGAGGTAGTGCTTTGGGCGGGGTTGTGTGGGGGGGTTTTGCCGGTAGTGCTGGGGGGTTGTGTGGGGGCGTGCGGTATTTTTTTTGGGGGGGGGGGGGGTGAGGTTTTTGCTGGGGGTTGTAGTGCGGGCGGCAGGTAGGTGGGGGTTGTAGTGGGGTGCAGAGTAGTGCTGGGGGGTTTTTTGCAGGGGGTTTGCGGGTTTAGTGCTGGGGGTTGTAGTGCGGGGGGTGCAGGTAGTGCTGGGGGTTGTAGTGTGGGCGGTGCAGGTAGTGGGGGGGGGTGGTGGGCGGGGGGGTGCAGGTAGTGCTGGGGGTTGTAGTGCTGGGGGTGGTAGTGCTGGGGGGTAGTGGGGGGGTGGTGCGGTATGCGGGGGTTTAGTGCGGGGTGAGGTAGTGCGGGGGTTGTTGTGGGGGGGTGCAGGTAGTGCTGGGGGTTGTAGTGGGGGCGGTGCAGGTAGTGCTGGGGGTTGAGTGCGG